>VYZT01018100.1:0-11993 GCA_013400735.1 Pomatostomus ruficeps | reverse complement strand
ATGCGCCGAGGGTCGGGCGGTGCTGCCCGGCTGCGGGCGGTGAGCCCGCGGTCCCCGCGCGCATGCGCGTGGCGCAGCGCCGGGGGCGGGCTGCGCGGCTGAGGAGCGATGGCGGCCGCCCTGGGCTTCTCGTCCTCGCCGGGCTCCCCCGCCGTCAGCGAGCTGTGCCAGAACAGGCGGGACATCTTCCTGGAGGCCTCGCGGCTGCTCCTCACCTACGCTGACAACATCCTCCGGTGAGCGGGGTGGCCGCCCTCGGTGCGCGGGCGGTGCCGCAGGGTCCCGCCGGCCGCTCCCCGGCTCCGCGCGGCGCCCTCGGTTCTGCTTTGTAATGCCGAAGTTCGGAAACGTCTCGCGTGTTTTTGTCGTTATTTTAAAATTAATACTGCTTACGTAGAGGTGAATTTCTATTTCTTTATTTATTGCTGGTTGGTTTGTTTTGAAAGTTTAGGAGTTTGTGTATTAACCACAAAATCGTGCGTTATTCGTGATTCTCCACCTTAGGTGGGTATTCAACTACCTAAAAACAAGTGGATACATAGCAAGTAATTTAACTTGATTTCAACTTAATTTTAACTTCATTTTTGCTTCATTTTAACTTCTTTTTTTTTTTTCTACTCTATTTTTACCTTGCCCTTTGCCTCTGGCTTCGCAAGGCTGGCACCAAGTGTTAATTATAGCGGAATTTCTGCGGGGTGGCTCTGCAGGGTGCACATACACGGCAGTCCGTGGGATTGACCTTGATGTCTCCAGCTGCTCGAGGTGTATGAGCTGCCCCTCCCTGGCTATATCTGGCTTGTCAGCCGCTTGTAAAAGCCGCTCTGTGACAGAGCGGGGTGAGGATTAAACTGCTCGGGCCCTTTAAGGCTCCCCCCGAGCGCGGGCGAGGCCTGGGCTGACNTCGCGTGTTTTTGTCGTTATTTTAAAATTAATACTGCTTACGTAGAGGTGAATTTCTATTTCTTTATTTATTGCTGGTTGGTTTGTTTTGAAAGTTTAGGAGTTTGTGTATTAACCACAAAATCGTGCGTTATTCGTGATTCTCCACCTTAGGTGGGTATTCAACTACCTAAAAACAAGTGGATACATAGCAAGTAATTTAACTTGATTTCAACTTAATTTTAACTTCATTTTTGCTTCATTTTAACTTCTTTTTTTTTTTTCTACTCTATTTTTACCTTGCCCTTTGCCTCTGGCTTCGCAAGGCTGGCACCAAGTGTTAATTATAGCGGAATTTCTGCGGGGTGGCTCTGCAGGGTGCACATACACGGCAGTCCGTGGGATTGACCTTGATGTCTCCAGCTGCTCGAGGTGTATGAGCTGCCCCTCCCTGGCTATATCTGGCTTGTCAGCCGCTTGTAAAAGCCGCTCTGTGACAGAGAATGGCGAGGCCTGGGCTGACTCCTTTTAAAGAAAGAGGCGAGAGAAGAAGGTTTTTAAAAGAGTTGAAAGAGGAAAGGGAACTGAGAGGTAGCACAGAGACTACAATGGTTTCACTCATGGATCAGCAGTTTAGCACAGCTTCCGTGGTGGGACTAAAGCCATGCAAGCATCGAGCTGAAGGGTTCAATTAGAACGCACCAGGAATAGGGGGATGTGAAGTTGTCTCAGACTTAGCCCTGCTGGGTAGGACTACAAAACGTGAATTCATGAACATAAGTTACAAGCTAAAATTTAGCACCAGTTGGTAACTCACAGTTAAGTACAAAAGGACATTTATTAAGTCAAAGTTTTATGTAGGCTTTGCCTAAGAGATGTAAATGAAATTAAACTTTAAAAAAAACCTTTCATAGTGCAGTTACCCAGGTTTTAAGTGTTATTTAATTTGCAAACATAATTGCAACTTTCAATTTCTTCAGGAATCCCTATGAAGAGAAATACAGATTAATTCGGATAGGAAATCCAGCATTTTCCACAAGGCTGCTGCCCGTCAGAGGAGCAGTTGAATGTTTATTTGAGATGGGTTTTCAAGAGGTGAGTATAATTTAGTAACTTCTGGTGTCTTCATTAACTTCCACAGTAAAATTTAAAATTGGATAATTTTTTTTTCTGCTTCTCCAGTTGAAAGGTATTAGATTTTAGGGCAGTTGGTATTTTCTTGCAATCCTTGCTTGCAAATATCTGCAGCTAACCAACAGAGAATTTAGATGTGGCTCCTTCAGAAAAATGGTGGAGTTAGAGCCAACCTAATTCATGACAAGATTGTTTTTCTACTGCACAGGCACACTGCTGGTTTCCTTAATGGCTGGATACATATCCCTGCTGGCACAAAGGAGATGGTGGGAAGCAGGGTGAAAACCCCTTCTCTTTGTAACTGGCCGCTCTTAGGTGAACATCAGACATTATAAATGAGTGTTGAAGCTGCCATTTGAAAGAGAGAGAAATAAATAAGCCCTGCTCTTCTTGTTCCTACCATCAGCAGGGCTCCATAGTGATTTATTAAAGGAAGCTGATCTGATTAAAATTTAATCTTTCAAAACAAAACCAGAAATGTTTTTTAGCCAATTCACAATGCAGCCGCACAAGTACTGGTGTTGTCATGACAGCAGTGAAGGGCAATAGACTGACTGTTCAAGTAGTAGGAGGAGGATGAGTCCTTCAAAACCCATTTTTAAAAGTTATGAAATAGTATCCTGAAATAGTGTTGAGTGAATCTCGACTCTATCGCAGTCAGAAAGATGTATTTCAAAGATTGCTTTGTCTTCTGAAGTGGCCTCTGTCTTGGTGGAACTTAAACTGCCAAAGCTTTTTAACTAGAAGCAGTTTTTGTAATTACTGGAAAGCTGAGCTGAAAACCCAGCTCTTGTTTAACAGTGCAAAGCTCTTGCTTTGCTTTAATTTGTCTATTTGATGCCACACTTCTGTATGGGTGTGCACATTATGTTATTTAGGCCCAGCTGTCATGAGACCTCTGCCTTCTCTTCGGATAAAGTTAATTGCTGTAATTGTTGTAATTAAACGGAAAGTGTGCTGAAAGAGGTGGTGACTGCAGAGGGAGAAACAGTCTGTGGATTTATTCTTGTGCTGGTGCTCAGGAGAGTTTTACTGGTGTATTTTAGCCAGGAGGTGAGCGCTGTACCTGGTGAAGCATTCAGGCAGGTCCCTGGGAGTGTGTTGGCTCAGTCTTACAGTTATTGTGTCAGTCAGAGCTGGAGCTCACAAACTTCTCTTCGGCTGCACAGCTAATATTGTTCCTTCTTTTGTTTCTGCTCGATACTGGATTGATACTTTCCACTTAGTTTGGTGTTGACATGTTAACATGAAGTCTGCACCTGCAGTGATACGTGACCTGAAGTAACTGTAGGTAAACAAATCAGCTTAATAAATAGAAGTGCTGCAATGGTAGAAACTGAAACTGTTAAAGGATGAATGCTTCAGGATATTCATGTTTTTAGTAACCTGTTTCTTTATGTTAAGTACACAGATATTTGGTTTTGTTATAATTACTGATCTTTTGCTATGCTACCAGTAATCATGTTACAGTCAAAACTAAAACCCAGAAATCAACCCAGGTATTGGTTTTAATAAGAGTTGTATTTCTTATCTGAAAACTTAAAACTTAGACCTAAAAGATACCAGTATGCAAGAGAATTTCCAGCAGATGCCATTCCAGGGGCTTCTTCCCTCAACATTGGATGTCTCCCTGTGTTGCCTAGAATTTCACTGCTGTGCTGTGAGAATTGAGCATTAATTGTTCATTTCTGTTGTTGCTGCTTCCTGTGCCAAACCGTAACTACATAGTCCATGATGGCTGTGCAAAATAAGTTACTAACAAAAGCATGTAGTTACGATCCCTCTTTCTCTAGATTGACTGTAGATTCTTGATCTGGTAGGTTTCTGAAGCTGTGAGAGGCTTCAAGTGTCTACTGTAAAGGACCTTAATCTGAACAGCTGAGTCCTGCCAAGCCTCAGGATGCTAACCTCTAGTGAACTGTTAGCTATAGCTACAGATCATTGACTGCCTTAGACCTGCGTTAACTGCCGAATTCATTTGTCTCAATTTCAGGGAGAAACTCACCTGGTTTTCCCTAAGGAAGCTTCGATTGAGCAGCTACGTAAAATCAGAGACTTAATTGCTGGAGAGAGGAGTAGCAGACTGAATGAGTCAAACCAAATCCACAGATCAGGATCCTCTGAAACTGTCAGCAGCACTCAGACAGCTGCACAGCAGCCTTCAAGACCTGTTGACTCTGTTCCTGCCCCTGCCCGTCAGCAACCAGAAACATCACTTATGCAATCTCTTGAAATGGTAATTATAACCTAAAAACTTCATAGGCCCGTTAGTCTGGGATGTAAAGATTGAAAAAGACTTAACTGTTAGGACAGGTTGCTCAGAGAAACTGAGTGGTCTCCAAAAAAGCACGTTATTAAGCCTAGAGCAACTTGGTTTGACCTCATAGCTAATCTTGCTTTAAGAAGGTTGTACTAGATTTTTTTTTCCCAGTGGTTTCTGAAGGTTTTTGAGTGTTTTCTTTAATTTACATGCAACTTGAGCATGAATTGTGACATAAATAGGATATTAGCATGAGATTTTGTTGAAGGTGTCCATAAATGTTCTGTTGATCAGGGTGTCATGAAAAGAAGCTGATACATATTGAAAGGGAGCAGCAAGATGGGGAACAAAGGGAGGAATGGGAAGCTGAGACTAGGGTTATATTTGGTATTTGAGAGCCAGCAGAAGACCAGGAGCATAACCGTAATATTTATATTTGTTGATGTCTTGGGTCATGCATTATGACCTCTATGTGTAGCCTGTGAGGAGGACTTTCTTTTTTCACATGTGCCTGTCACTAAAAACAGGAGTTTAGCCAGACAAGGACAAAGCTATAGTTATTTAGGCAAAGCTTCTCTTGTCCAAGAGGTTGAGGTGAAGTTCCTGATCAAGACAGAGCAGAGTCCTTTCATCTGATGTTAACTGGCCTGATGGGAGAAAACTCAACACATCATACGACTTTGAAAAATTAAGTTATGCTTTTTGATAGAAGCTTTTAAGGATGCTTTGGTTTAACTTTCTGAAGAAATTTTCCTCCTAGAACCAGTGTCACTTTAGTCTCAAAATTGGTATAAGATGAATACTTCTAAAAGCTCACTTCCCATGCATCCTTAAACACTGTTTGTTTGTTTTAAATTATATTACCAGTATATTGTTGGATATGAGCTATGACATACTGTTTCTTGCCAATGCCTGCCCAAGTCAGTGAATTTGAGAAATGGCAAAGTATTGATGGCTTTTGGGGATAGAGAGCGCTCAGTGACTCATCATCATCCAAAATGTCCTTTGGGAAAGGTACTGCTGTAGGCACTGAATACTGAGACATTTAATCTCATTATGTTAGCATGGCAGTAGTTGCCTCTAAAATATACTGTCTAGATTTATTTTAATTTGTTTGGGGGTTTCTGGGTTGGCTTGTTTGGCCTGCTTCTAGATTTTTACTGTTTCCACTTCTGCAGTGGTGGTTGGAAGCAATTATAAAACCTGTAGAATGACTTGCTATTGCTGTACTGCTTAGTACTGGAAGGTTTAAAGGCTCATCTTTGGATGAGAACGACGTTGCTAATTTCAAGTTGACACAATGTATTCTGAGGTTAATCCGTTCAATTTCTAGTTACTCGGCCCCGACATACCTTACCCATCAGAGTTGTGGATCCATTTCTCTGAAACTGTTAATTTTCCGTGTTTCCATGCCTGGCTGGTGGAACCAAGCTTGCTGCTATTTAGAGACATTGGTAGTGCAGTGTTGGCGCTCTATTAGAATGCTGTATTTCAGCTGATCTCTGTGGAGAACTGATAGGTCTGTAGAGTCTGAATTGTTTGGAAGGAAGTCTGGCAGTGACTTGGCCATTTTGCTTGCACAGCAGTGGGGGTTTGTTTTTCTGTTTTTCAGTGAGTATGCTGCAGAGTTATAGTTGTATTATTGTTGTATGCACTGCTGACAGATGTCAGAGAGACTTAGAGTTGTTTCTGTGGTGCAAGCATTTTTTTCTTGCCTATGTGTTTCACCTGTCATTCATGGGAGGCCTGGTAAGTACAGGAAAAAGTGGCTTACTTGAAAGAACAGAGGAATATTCCTAAATGCACAGTTCTAGTGACATAGCCGGTCATTAATTTACCTCATTTATTTCTTTTGCATTTCTTGTCATAAAGTATTCTTGAGACTTGGGGAGAGGAGAGTCTGGCTAGTTGTTCGTTCTGGTGGATGGATTCTGATCCCTTCCTGGATGGCATAGTGATTACAGGAGGAAAGGTGTATCCAAACTTAGAGCTGCAGTGAGGTTCACCACGCTTCTCTGATGTTTGCATAACACTTCATACAGTGGCTTTCAGGAAGCCATTTAAGCACTACTGTAACACTGATGGTGTTTGCCTGTGAGAAAACCCGAGTTGTCAAAGAATCTGGGAGACTTCCTGCTGTGCTGAGCAATAGCCCTGCACACCCTTTCAGAAAGCTGACAGACCATGGAGGTCTTTAAAGCCTTTGGCAATCTCTAATGTCCCTTATTTCTTTCTTTCAACTTGACTTAAAGTGAATCTGAACACAATGGACTTTATGATGTTAAAGCAGTTACCTACAGCTGATGAGATCCAGGAAGAGCAAAACCAGCTCTGTTCTGTGTTATCAGTTGTGCAAATTAAGGACTGATCCTGCAGTACTGTACAGCATCAAAACTATTTAAGTGCTTCTTTAAAAGAAATTATCTTCTGAAGAGTTCTCACACCTGTGTGTATTATATCACATTTGCTGCCAGCCTCTCAGGAAAGTGTTGTAATTTTGATTAAATTAAGATGGTAGTTAACAAGGCAAAAGGCTGAAACATGATGTAGCAATAGAGAAGAGGTAATTTAGCAGTGCCACAGGCTTCCCCCCAAAAATATGCCATACTCTTACTTTCAAAATACCATTTCACTTTCTGCATTATTCCCTTTTAAATGGGAACAACTAGTTTGCTCAGCTACCAACTTCATTATTATTAACTTCAGCTGTTAGTTTTAGTATCTATGTGTGTACCTTACTGGGTGCAACATGCCACTAGGTGACACTTGGGATAACTGACTGAAGGAACCTAGTTCTTCTATCCAGTTGCTACTGAAACAGACTGTTCAGTGTATGGTCACTGGGCTGTCTATCCAAATCTCTATCATTGCTGATCTATGAAAGAAGGAAGCAGAAACAGTCAAGCAGCATTCATGAATAAGAAAAAATAATCAGAATTCATCAATAATAGTATTCTACAAACCAGTATAGCAGTGTCCAGAAAGTGAAGGTGATTATATGTCTTTTTGTGGACTTTGGGTAAAAGGTGTCGAAAAAAAAGGTGGAGGATGAGGTGGGGGAGAGAAATAAGTCAAAAACTTTCCCATTTTTTGGAAAAATAAAAACAGTATTCTTCCTGAGTTAGTACACTTTTCACTCAGGACACCATTCAGAATGCTCAGAGATGACAAGACTGCCTTTACCATTTGGGTGGTGGTGTCTTCAATTTTCGTTGATATCTTTACAAATAAACATTTCACCTGTAAATAAACACATAATGTAAACATGAGCATAGAATTATGACTGACTTAAACTAAAATAGGACAGCTTGGTTATTCTGCCTGAAGGTGGAAGTTCATAAATCATCTTGTGATTGAAAATCCTTTTGCAGGCTGCAAATATCTTGAAAACCCTTCAAACAAAATTCGAGAATCTTGTGTTGCTGTATGAGAATCCTTCTATTCAGCAGAAAGCACTAGCTGCAATTCCCCTCCAGGAATTGAAAAGCAAGGCTCGGAAAAAGCTGGCACAAGCTACAAGAGTGGACAAAGGTAATGCTGCCAAGTTAAAGCATATGCGGAAGTGTATACATTGGCTGTGTATGCGTGGTCACGTGTCAGCAGGTTCCAAATGCTGTTTCTAAATTGCTATTGCCTTTTTTCTAATTTACTACTCCCTCCTCTTATTTTCATTTTGCTTTTGTCATCCAGCTCTTAGTGCTTTTATGTAGCAATTCTGGACTGGTAATTTCTGAATTAGTAGAAAACAGTGCTGGGGAAACAAATGTTGCGTTCCTTGAATCTCGAGTGTAACAGCTGCAAGAGGAGGGGAACTTCCTGTTCAAGTGGTCATTGTTTTGAAATTCTCAGTGCAGTTTTCATATATGTACTACAGTTCTAAATTCAGAATAAAATTTTTTAATACTGCTTCTCTTTTTTAAAGTGATATTGGTGAGATTTTGAATGAGATCTTTCCAAGATGCAACATGATACAAACAAATGATCACTTTCCATGCTAATGCTTAAATGAATAGGATTATTTGCATGCCATCCACATGGAGCTAGATATGAAATGTAGGCATAAATACTTGTGGCATCAGTGTCTAAAATTTATATTTTCTTCAAAAATACAACTTTCTTTTGAATGTGTGAAGTTTTTGTCAGTTAAAATTACGTATTTTTTTTTCAGGTAATGGTCTTAAATTTGTTTCAATAATATAGTGAACGTTACTTCTATAGGTTAAATATTTTTAAAAATACAATTCCAAGGCCATATTTAATTTTAAAAAATCCTTTTCACTGTGAATCTTTCACAGAAGACTATTTCAAGCTATTCTACTAACTTTATAGAAGTGCTGTTGGTTTCAAACTGAAAATAATCTCTTCACCTTATAAACTGAATTTTTTTTATAAATTACTTTGTGGTGTCTCATACAGCCACATGGTAATATGTAATTGTGCCTTTGGCATTAAGGAATTTTTTGACAGTGGATTTTCTCAGTAACATCTTCTCTGAACACATGAACAAGTACAAAGCATTTTCATTCAGCAGCATGGGGCAATACAATGGGGAAAAGAGACTTAGTAGTAATAAATTACAACCATTAAATTTCTTTTTAAAGGACAAAACTAAAGCACAAGCCTGCCTCTTGGACTGTGTTCTAATAGGTCTGTGCACATTGTTTAAAAAGGGGGCGGAAGGGGGAGGATGGAGTTCCGTCTGCTTCTTCCCAAACCATTAGGCTGATCTAGTCAAAATGGCTTCCAGACCTTCATTTAGATACAAGTCAAGGGGAAGGGATGGAATTCCACTGGTTTGGATTGTGACAGCTAGAGAGCGTTTTTCAGGAGCTTTACAGAAATATTTGTTTTGGAATGGACTGTGTACGAGATGTTTGGGTAACTGGATAATTCAGCTTCTTTGGTTTCTGTCCTGCTGCATTAAGACTGCCACCTGTGGGAATAAATACTTAGTGCTAGGGGACACTTGTTTTTGGGATAGGCTTTGCCACACATAAGCATTTTTGGCTCATAAAGACTCTGCTGTGGAGATAACAGTCATTTGATCAGAAGTGTAGCTTTGATTTTACTATTTCTCTTTGCCACATTCCATTCAAATATGGACTGAACAGTCAAAAATAGCTGTGTATCACAGCCAACTGTTTTCTGACAAATAAATCACAATTGTCATTTTTCCATTTTATATTTTAATGAAGGATTTATTTTGCACATCAAGAGAAGAGTGTTTATATCAAGTAGTCATATTTTTACAGATGGGTTCTAGTTTAAATATTGTTATTCAGGAAAAGAGAGTATGGCCTGTGCTTGAAATATTCTTCTTCAGCTTTTAGCAAAAAGTTTGAATATACAAGCATATCTGTTTTGCAAGCAGTAAGCTCTCTGAGCGTTCCAGCACAGAAGTTTTTCACATACATGAGTAAAAGTGGAAATTTTACCATAATTAGAAGTCAGGTGTTCTTGCTTTGATTAACAGATGATCTCTTCCCATGCACTTCACGGTGTTGGAAATGTGTGTTTAACACTGTTAGTGCTCCTACAGAGTCTTTTGTACCAAAGACGGCCACAGCTTCAGAGCAAAATGGGAATTGAGCTTAAATAAGTCAAACACTGTCTTTTTTCACCGTCCTGAAAAAGGAGCAAGTGCATAAATTTGGTGCAACTGCCTTCAAATTCCTTTAAGCAGCATTTTTGCAAATTTGTTTTGTATGTTAATATTCATTAGTCAAACCTGTCTGCGCTGTGACTGGAATAAAGCTGTAGCGCATAAAAATAACCAGGCAGTAGTACCTACGATTGCAGTGTGCCCTAGATGATGAAGTTATTAGGAAGAATTATTTGAATATTTATGTATTTGAGAAGGAAGAGTGTCTCTCTGGGCATTAGAAAAGAATGTACATTTAAATATTCTAAAGAATTTAAAGGGGTGAATCTCTCTTGAAAAACTGGATTTTTAGATTTGTTATTTAGGTAAAATGGGGCTCCTTCCAGGTGTCAGAGCAGTGACAATGTGTGAGTAGATTCTAACACCTGTTGGGAATAGGAAATGGTCTGCTGTGGTGAAATCAGCTACAGTAGAAAATTAAAGACCTCTCACGTCTGCCTTGGATGAGCTACAAAAAGTGTTTATTTGCTGAAATTAGAACAAACTCAGCTTGTTTGCCTGGTGTATACATATGTTCTACCATAATTAAGCTGTGTTTGTAGAAAGTCTGTACACCTGATTGTTTAGACTGCTGCCAGCATCTGGTTCTTAGGGATTTTGAAATCAAAGCAATTGTTATTCCTAGTTTAATAGCTGAGAATAGGAAAATAATGTTTTGGAGCAGAAAAAGAATTAACTCTCTTCCAGAGTCCTGGAAGAATATGAAAGGCATGAGGAACTTCACCAGGCTTAGATGTAAATCTGACTTGTTTTTCTGAGCAATTTCTTATTCTCATTTAGCTGTAGTGTTTAGGAGTGCAGTTGTTTTTTTCTTAAGTTTGACCATCTTTAGTCTTGACAATTTCAATTTTCTTTTTCCTGTATGTTTAGGTAATATATGATGCTTCTTAATACAGTTTTTATGTTTTAGAAGTATATAAAAATATATATAAAGGCCAAGAGATGTTGATTCATATAGGCACTGTCAAGTTCAACTAAATTGCTTTTCCATTTGAACTGACTGTGTGTTGTATAAATTTTGCAGGTGCACATGTGAATGAAGAGGACTTCTTATTGTTGGAGCTTTTGGACTGGTTTAAGACTTCCTTTTTTCATTGGGTAAACAGTCTTCCTTGCAGCAGGTGTGGTGGGCAGACGGAGCCTAAAAGTGACTACTTGTTGCCTACTGATGATGATCTAAGGTGGGATGCCAGTCGAGTGGAAAACCATTACTGCAACCAATGTCAGCTCTGTAATAGATTCCCAAGGTGAGCACACAGACATTTGCTGTCTTCTTTTCTTTCAAGAAACAGCTTTGTATTTGTGCATTTTGTGAACAGGTGAGAAGTTGTTATTTCAGAGAGCAGAGCAGCTGTTTGAAGTGACATGATAGAATGATTGATGAACCAGCTATTTCTCTACAAGATCAGAGATTTTTAAAAACAGGATGTGCTTTATTTTATGTGGACTTGTTCTGAATACTTGTCTGATTTGGTTGGGGTTTTTTTAATGTGAATTTGATGAAGTACAGCTTCTAAATAAAATACGTTAATATTGGCAACCGTATGTTAGTGAGGTTTTGTTACAGCAGAGAAAGCTTCACTTCTGTAGGAAATCACAGTGTAATGCACATCTTTTGCTGAGTCTATAGCAGAAGGGCAAATATACAATTTATTTATACTTTTGCTAACTATTAAAAAGACCAGCATACAAAAGTCATATTTTAAGATGTCTGAAGCAAATTTGAAGACTTAACCAGTTTCATTTCAGTGCTGCAATAAAAACATGATGGAGTCACGTGAATTGAGATAGCATTCTGCTCAGAGGTATTTTGTGCAGTACAGCAATCATTTCCATTATCATCTGTGGACTAATTGGTACTGAAGTCTGTTCAGATCATCAGAACATGATGTAAAGATTTCTGAAAGGTGAAATGTATTTTCAGTTGTTCTTGTTTTGTTTTTCTCCTGTAGGTATAACAACCCTGAAAAACTTGTGGAAACCAGGCGTGGACGCTGTGGCGAGTGGGCCAACTGCTTTACACTTTGCTGCAGAGCTGTAGGGTTTGAAGCCAGATAC
>VYZT01018094.1:0-11310 GCA_013400735.1 Pomatostomus ruficeps | reverse complement strand
AAACGGGCCTTTGTTCCATCAGCACCGCCGGGGATTGGGTGCCCGGCTGTGCCCCAGCTGGGGGGATGGAGGGATGGAGGGATGGATGGATGGATGGATGGAGGGATGGACGGATGGATGGATGGATGGATGGATGGATGGATGGATGGATGGGTGGCTGGATGGGTGGGTGGGAGGGATGGATGGATGGATGGATGGATGGATGGAGGGAGGGAGCGATGGATGCCCAGCTGTGCCCAGATGTGCCGGTGTCTCCCGGGGCTCTCCCTGGAGAGGCTGTTCTCTGGATCCTCCTGCCACGTGCTCCTGCACTGGAAACACGAACAAAAGGAGGTTTTTTCTCCATGCAAGAAACGTTTCTGGTTTTGTCGAGTGGAGACCACCAGCCCTGCACTTTCCTCGCCCAGAAATCCCGAACTGCGTGGGAGAAGCAGCTGCTCCTCAGTTGTCTGATTTCTTCTCATTGTTTGGTGTGTGGCCCCAAGGCCTCCTGTCTGCCAGTTTTTGATGCTCCAAAAACAGAATTATTCCTCTCCCTGGGGGTTTCTCCCCAGGCACCTCCTTGGTGACGTATCCGAGCAGGTGCCACAGTCCCTGTCCCCAAATCGAGTTTGGATATTTCCAGGTGGAGTTCAGGAGAGTTGTAGAGCAGGGGATGCCTGGGTCTCATCCTGTCCACAGCGGAAGAGAAAAACGAAACGCATCAGGCCGATCCCTCCTTGCTGCAATCTTTTCCATCTCTCTGCTGGATGGAGGTGATTAAGATGCAAGGTGAAATTAGCCGCAGTGATAACATTCCAATTGAGCCTAATGGCTCTGCTCAGGCTGGCGTGTTTACTGTTATTAGGGATTTTATGCACAAGGGTTTGTAGTGCCAAGAGCGGGGTCGGGCCAGGAGCCTGGCGTGGCTGGGAGCCAGCACAGCGCCCTGGGCACCGGGAAGGGTGCAGCTCCCCCCGGTGCCTCTCCCCAGCCCCGCCATCAATCCCTGCAGGGGCGAAAACCCCGGGCAGGAGCGTTCATCGGGCTGTGCTTTCACAATCCCTGCAGGATCGGGTGTTCTGCTCCCCTCCCTGCCTCCCGAGGGCTGGGCCTCGCTGCAGGGCTCCGCTTCCCCGCCCTGCGCTTCTGCTTTGCCCCTTTTCCGAGCCCTGGGGTGAGAGGGGAACTTTTCCAGGCCTGGATTAGCAGCTGATCTGGTTAAAAATCTTGCATGGAAAAACCCATTTTCCTTTCTCCAAGCCTGGCTGTGGGGACAGGGGAGTGGAGTGATGGAGCCCACAGGGGGAGGCTGCTGGGGAAAAATGGGGGAAAATGGGAAAAACTTTTCCATCTGGGTGGGCAGAAGGACAAGAGAGGAGAAATCAGCCCAACCAAGCCTGGTGGCTGCACCCATGATGCTCTCCAAAGGAGGGAGAGGCAGAGAGTGAGGGAAAGGTGGATCGGGAGGGTTTCTCTGCTGGTGAAACTGCAAGTTTGGGATACAGAAAGGTCTGTAACTCCTGTTACTGCTCTTCTTACAAGGAATTGTGAAAAAACTTCCTTCCCTTTCCATTTCTGTGATGGCTGCTTNTGGGGACCAAAAAAAATAAAAATAAAATCTGAGGGCACCTGTGGTAACTCCCATTCTGAGTCGACATAAAATATTCCCCAGGCTGGTAGAATAACCAGAACAAACCTCTGCCGTGCCCATAACTCTGGTGCCCTCCTGCCTGAGCCTGGCTCCTGCTTTGCTGGGAATAGCGGCTCCCGGAGGTGCGGCCGGGAGGGGAAGGGTTGGGTCACGCCTGAAGGAGGCTCTGGAAAGCTCCAGGCCGTTCTTCCCCCGGGCAAACAGCTCACACCGGGATCACGGTCTCGGGTAACATCCGCAGTCCATCCTTAGCGGGCGTTTGCACCCCGGGTTTCAAAGAAAATTCCGCTTGTGCAACCTCGTCCGCCCTTTCCCTCCCCTCCGCGCTCTTTCACGGCATTTTCCACCTTCCTTGGTAAGGCAGGCCCTGTCTGTGCAGGATTTCCAGGTTTATTTCCCTGTTTTGATGGATGAGGAGGAGTTCTGGCTAAGCTTTGAGTCATGGGCGGTTATTCCAGGTAACATCCCGTGAAGGGAAGGGGTGGCGNCCTTCCTTCCTCCCTCCCTTCCTCCCTCCCTTCCCTGAATCTGATTTAAGCCATTTCACTCGCTTTTTGCCCCTTTTGGGGACCAAAAAAAATAAAAATAAAATCTGAGGGCACCTGTGGTAACTCCCATTCTGAGTCGACATAAAATATTCCCCAGGCTGGTAGAATAACCAGAACAAACCTCTGCCGTGCCCATAACTCTGGTGCCCTCCTGCCTGAGCCTGGCTCCTGCTTTGCTGGGAATAGCGGCTCGCGGAGGTGCGGCCGGGAGGGGAAGGGTTGGGTCACGCCTGAAGGAGGCTCTGGAAAGCTCCAGGCCGTTCTTCCCCCGGGCAAACAGCTCACACCGGGATCACGGTCTCGGGTAACATCCGCAGTCCATCCTTAGCGGGCGTTTGCACCCCGGGTTTCAAAGAAAATTCCGCTTGTGCAACCTCATCCGCCCTTTCCCTCCCCTCCGCGCTCTTTCACGGCATTTTCCACCTTCCTTGGTAAGGCAGGCCCTGTCTGTGCAGGATTTCCAGGTTTATTTCCCTGTTTTGATGGATGAGGAGGAGTTCTGGCTAAGCTTTGAGTCATGGGCGGTTATTCCAGGTAACATCCCGTGAAGGGAAGGGGTGGCGGAGTCAGCTCAAGCCTGGATTTGCCACCAGAGAATCCAGGAAAAAGGGTGCTTGGTTGTGGCACAAAAATCAAAAAACAGCAAAACAAAAAAATTAAAATAAAAATAATAATTAAAAAAAAAAAACTAAGGAAACCCCTGCAAGATTCGGAAGGGGAGGGAAAAAAATTCGGAGCTCATTTCCAGGTTTGTGACCTGATCCACAGCCCTTCCCTGCTCCCTGTGTGATGTTAGGAACCAACCTCTCTTATCAAGCTTCAAATAAAAAATGATAATAATAAAAAAATAACGCTAAAGCTGTGTTTTTACTCAGCTTTCTGGGTTTTCCCCCAGGATTCTGGTGAGCTCCTGTCCTTCCCTCTCTGCAGAGGCAGCTCTCCCTCCCTCCCAGGGCTCACACGGGGGGACTTTGAACACACCCAGAGCTCTGCGCTGGGACACAGAGGCTTGGCCACCTCAGGGGCAAAGAAAAAAAACCCCAAACCCTGAATTCAGCCTAGGCCGTGTGCTCTGTGAGCTCAGCGTGGCTGCGACAGCTTTGGCGAGGTCTCGGGGCAGAGGCAGGGCTGAGGAGCTGCACTCATTTTGATCAGCATTGATTTTGATCAGCATTGATTTTCTCCTGACGGCAGCGCTAATTACAGCAGCGAAAATGGAGAATTGCACTTTTATCTCCCCGTGGCGCCTTTCCCGCCTCGAGAAACGGAATTATTCCTGTTTCTCCGCAACGGGGACGGGCCTGGCTGTGCCAGCGTGGGCATTGATGGTCCGGGTGCAGCCAGCCTGGCCCTGCAGGAAAGGTTTCTGTGGGATTTGCTTGATTTGGGATCATGTTGTTGGTGTTCAGATCTGAATTATGCAGAGGAAAAAATTGTAATGTGCGACTTTTTGTGTCCTCTAATTCACAGGGGTCACTGGGGGCTTCTCTGTCCACAAAAACTCCAAAAATAGATAAAATTAATGAAATTTATGTATCAAAAATGCTTTCTTTTGAGCAGGTCAGCCTCCTCTCCTTACAGGTGGAGGTGTGCCCAACTTGGGTGAGTTTTATTTTTTGCTGGGCGTGAATGAAGTGAGAGCCCTTGGAAGTCATCCCCTCAGCACAGAGAGGAGCTCCTTTAACCTGTTCTCATCAGAAATTCGGATTAATTGTGCTGCTTCTCACATTCAGACAAGCCCCAGGGCTCTCTGCTGGCTCTTCCCAGGGAGCTGGAGGGAAGAAAATCAGCTTGTCCTGGATTAAGGAGTGAAGATAAACCAGAGGGGGGAAATGACAGCATTTTTTACAAGCAGGCAGCACCGAAACTTCCCTTCCACTCGCAGGGCAGCCCATGAAAAAACAGTTACTTTTGATTTTAACCTCACGCTGCACTTCCTCCTCACAGCAGCGAGGGCAGGAGCCCCGGGCGGGCGCTGCTGGTGTTTTATGGCGGGGCTGGCGTGGTTACTCGTTAGCCAGCCAGCCCCGGGGCCACCGCCGGGTCACCTCCAGCTCCACCAGCCACGCTGTGGGGCTGCCACCGGCTGCCAGCACCTCACAGTGCCCTGGCCAGGGGGTTCAAAGTGACCCCAGGCACCCCACGCTGCGTCCCTGGCATCACCAGCACACGGGGAGCGAGGAGGAGGAAGGTCTGGATGTCACCTCCCCACATCTCTCCCCGTTTCCCCATCCATGGAGGGTCCCTGCCCCTCGTTTTGGGGCTCTGCAGAGCGTTCCCGGCCTCGGGGGTGCTCCCTGGCTCCCTCCTGCAGGTGCTGTTCCTCAGAAGGGAGGGAAACGCGGGCAGAGGCCAAAGTCTGCGGGCTGTGCGGCGGGGAGAGGATGTGATCCCACACGTAAGAATTATATTGGTGCCAATTGCCCAGACCCTTGCCCGCGGCCGGCGGGAGCTGCTGCTGCGGGGAGCCGAGGGCAGGGGAGCCAACAGGCTCGGGGCTGGGTTTGTTCTTTCCTGGAAATCGTTGCAAAAGGCCCCGGGAGATAAAAACCTTTGTGCAAGAACCCCGAAGGGCTGGCAGGGTAATGGAAGTCAGGAAGGTGTGAGGGGGCTCCTGCACCCCTCAGCTCACACCTTCCATGGGGAAACAGATTTTTGGGCTGCAGGGAGAGGGAGAGGAGGCTGAAATCACATTTTAGGCTCATCTGTGTTTGTGTGGAGCGGCTGGAGGCACCCATGGGTACCACAGCCAGCACCGAGCCCCCCGGCTCTCAAACCGGAGCCGCAAGGAGAGGAGCCGGGCTGGACGCGGCCCCGCTGGGCTCCACAGGCAGTTCCAGAGGCGGCGGGGGTGCATCCCACTGTCTCACCAGTCCCGGGCGTGCATCCCGCTGTCTCACTGGTCCCGGGCGTGTTGGGGCACATGCGGCACGGCCGGGACAGGCACAGGGACCGCTGGGAAGGCGCAGCAGAGGAGCATCCCTGACACAGCAGTGCCTGGACAGCGCTTGGGACTTCCTGTCCCTGTCCCTGTCCCTGTCCCTGTCCCTGTCCCTCTCCCTGTCCCTCTCCCTGTCCCTCTCCTGTCCCCCGGCCCCACCTGGAGCTGTTTCATGCTCAGGCTGGTCTCCCCACTGCCCATGGCCAAGGCTGTCCTGGTGGTGTTCCTTTTTTTGTTGTTGTTCCTTGTTTTCCTGCAATCCCACTGCCCAGTGTTTCCTCGCTGGGAATTTCCGTGCGTTCCTACCAAGGCGGACAGAGCAGCAAACATTCCAAAGGCAGGGAAACCCCAGGAGTGTCCTGCAGGTCAGAAGCTGAATAGAGGACAGAAAGCTGCTCCCTCTGAACGTTTCCGACGTGCTTAAAAATACATCACCTTCATCAGACACCAAATCCACGTGGACTAACTTCCAAAAAATGGAAGTTAGACATAAATCAGAGCTCCTGCAGCTCTTCCAGTGACCCGTCACTGCTGGTGGTGGCCCTCAGTGCCCCGTGTTCCTCCAGTGTTTTCACAAGAGACGTCTCTGTGAGCAGTGGAGAGATGGGGCAGCAGCCTCTCACCCTCCCTGCCCGGCTGTTTGGATTTTGGGTTCTCTCTGGCCGGTCACAGAAAGCTTCAGCCAGGTGGGTTTGGCCGGGTGAGCAGCTCCCAGCTCAGTCTCTGGAGGGGGCTGCTGGAATGCAGTGGAAAATCCATGACACCCCTCTCCCTGGCTTTATCCCTGCGAGGGGCATCTTCCCTCTTGGCTTTATGCTCCGCTCATCATCACCACATCTCCCTGTCCCCGTTCTGCTGGAACCTGCTCAGCGGGGTGACCGTGCAGACGGGAGGCACTGCCCTGGAAAAGACACATTTTCCCTGGTTCTGGGACGCTCAGCACCTCAGGATGCAGCGTTTTTGGGAAGCCCCGCACACCAGGATGTGCCCATCGAGGCCGAGGCTGAGAGCTCAGGCAACTGATGGGGTTGGCGAGCATTTGTCAGGGTTTGAGGAGCCAGGGGAGAGCTCTCCATGAAAAGCTGCTGGGAAAAAAAGCTGGATGAGCCACACCACTGCCAGTCCCTTTCCAGGTCCCTAAAAATACCGAGCGTGTCTTGGAACCCCGCGCTTCCCTTCCCGCAGCTGGCACGGCGTGATAAGCTGTGCTTCCCCCCTGCCACAAGCGCTGCCATCCCTGCCATCCCCCTCGGAGGCAGAAAATCCCCTGTCCCCTCCCCAAGGGCACCTCTGGGGCCCCCCAAGGCTTCCTCATTCCTGCCGGGTGACGGCTGTGGGAAATCCCATTGTATGCGTGCGGAGTTCGGGCGTTTCTTTCCCATCTCAAGGATCTCCAGGAGGGGCTGGGTGCTGTTCCCGCCATCCCTTTTATTTTTCAGGATTAACGGAGTGAGAGGGAAGTGCTGAGGGCAGAGAGGGAGGGATAACTGTCCCCAGTCGGGTGCCCTGTGACGGTCCCATTGCTGCCACCCCTGACAGTGCAGCTCCGTGGGGTTTCGGCAGCAGGAGAAAGAGGAGATGACTTGCAGGACACTCCAGGGGTTTCCCTGCCTTTGGAATGTTTGCTGCTCTGTCCGCCTTGGTAGGAACGCACGGAAATTCCCAGCGAGGAAACACTGGGCAGTGGGATTGCAGGAAAACAAGGGGGGAAAAAAAGTAATAAAAAAAAAGGTAGACAGTGCGGGCAAAGCTCTCAAGGGGCTTCAGAGACCTCCAGAGACAGATGCTCATAAAATCACATTCCTGTGCCGGTCTGAGAGCTCAGGGCTCCGCTGGCCACCTTGTGAGAGTGGACATCTCCCCAAGGGGGTCAATCTGTCCTACCAGAGCGGTGTTGGGCTGTGTGTAGGGGACGTGAGGCACACAGGATCCTCCAGCAGGGCCGTGGATACCACTGAGGAGGATGCTCAGGGTCCAGCACCTGACACAGACCTCAGAGCGGGGCCATTTCCACAGGGAGTGGGATCCAGAGGCTCGGTGGGAACCTGTGGTGACGCCGGGAGCCCCGAGGGAGCAGAGCCCCAGCGGATGGGCGGCCGGAGAGGCAGCGCTGAGCCGGCTGGGGAGAGGGGGAAGGAGGTGGAGGTGCAGGGCGAGAAAGACAGGGAGACGCCGGGAGTGGCCGGGGCCGTGGGAGGCAGGGAGCCGGGAGCCCGGTGAGTCAGCCCGGTGGGAGCTTTGAAAGGCGGCGGGAGGGAAGCACAGGCAGGGCCGGTTCTGCCGCAGCCCGCGGAGCCATCTCCCCCCTCTGGCACCTTCTCCATCCCTCCCTGCTCAGCCGAGGGGAGCGGATCGCCCTCCGAGCTGGGGCAGCCTGCAGAGCCGCTGCTCCCTGCTCTCCCTCCTTCCGAGATAACGCTGGCGGGGAGCCACGCCGGCTCCTGCCGCGGCGGTGAAGAGTTTCCTCATCCGAGCAGGAGCGCTGCCAAAACGTGGCTCGCAAGCCGAGCTTTCCAGTGGCCAGGCTTGGCCCCGGGGCTGGCAGCACAGACCGGGGTAGCAGCTTCGCTCTGACCCCATCAGCGTTCCCAATCCCCCTCTGTGGGGACCCTCGGGGCGGGATTCACGCCAGCGCTGTGCTCTGGGTGGGAACCCGCCCGGGGAGACGCGAGCAGCCCCTCGGGCGAGGCGCGGTGCGGGCGGGCGGCTGCCGAAACCCGGCTGAGGCAGCCCCGCCGCCGCGGGCAGCGCCGGAGCATCTCCCGGAGCATCTCCCGGATCGCCTCCCGGAGCATCTCCCGGAGCGCCCCGGCTCCTCACGGACAGACAGACGCGGAGCTGCGGCACTGAGACGGCCGCGGCTGGGAGCAGCGAGTGTCCGAGGAGAAGGTTGTGCTTTTCTGTGGGTTTTTCTGCCACAGTCCTCACAATCCCGCCCGAAAGACTCTGTGGGATGCTTGACCTCCGCTGGACAATCCAAGGAAGCAGGAGGATCTGAACAACCCAAGGAGTTTGGAAAAGGCTGCACAGGAGTTGCTCTCCCTTGCTCTAATCTGCAATGAGAGCATCTTCCTTCTGTGCCCCTTTCGGGATGTGATCCCGGGGATCCCGCTGGCCTGGCGGTTCCCACTCCTGGGACCTGCTCACCATTCCACCCGGGATGGGGACACACGGAGCGTTCAGGGAAGGGCTGTCCCACCAGGCTGTGTCCTGCACTGTTCTGACACTCAGACTCCTCCCCGTGTCTCCCAAAACGCCCCGTGAGAGCAGCATGGGGGTGTCAGCTGCGTGTTGGGGTGACTTCCAGCAGCCCTGGTGTGTCAAGAACACCACAGGCCCTGAAGATGCACGTTCATCTTCCCAAGGATATGAAGCTGTGGCCTCCCTTGCAGGATCAGTAAATTTGGGTAAATTTCCCCACCTGAGGCAGAAACCAAAGGCTGCGTTGCCGAGCTGCTGCACCCGCCAGCTTCTTTCTCTCATCCCATCTCTGCCTCCTCGCTCCCAAGTGATCCCAGTGAAACTGAACTCATTTTAGCAGTCAAATCCGCAAGGGTGGGTCCCGCCGTGCTCTGACCCCAAGGGGAATTTTGCCAGTTTAATTTTGCCCGTTTAATTTGATTCACACCCCGAAATATTCATTTAACCGGTTAGATTTTCTCCCACACCCAAGCCATGCTGAAAATTAAACGAGATCCTACAGAAACGCTTGTGAACCATTATCTCATTAGCAGCATTATTTATCGAGTTTAATTAACGTGCTTAACAGGCAGGATTACTGCAGTGGGGTATGGAGAAGGACAGGACATCCAGTGACACGTCCGTGGGGCTGCCTTGCTGAAAATGAGGATCCCAAAAGATCCCATTTAGCGGTGCCTCCCTGCAGAGGTGTTGGTGGGGTCACGCTGTGAGAATGATCCTCAGGAAGGAAAATCCCAAGGAATGGGATTTGTAGGAAAGGCAGCGTGGTTTTTTTATGGCTGAGCGACACCAAAATCCGCATTTCAGCAAACAGGCAGCCCCCTGCCACTGGAATTCTCTCCTTCATGGAGCTGCTGCCTCTCCACCCAGCTCCTGTGGCTCTTCCAGGATTTTCCTCCACTTCTCCAATGGTGCCGGACACACCTCAGCCCTGACCACTCGTGTCACGGCTCCAGAGCTGCTGATGATATCATTATTATTATTATTGTTATTGTTGTTATTCCTGATTCAGCCGTGCTTGTAGCGGCACGCCTGGCTCGGAGCACCCAGTGTGAGCGAAGCACCCTGTGTGCTCCGGGACCTCACGAAATGACACCCTCAAAGCAGGATTTGAGCCAGCCCAGGCGACAGAGAAGTCACAGCAAACTCGGGAGCTCTCTGATTAATGTCCTACGCTACCTCTTTCTGCTTAAAACACTGTGTGAGTCGTTAAAATAAAAAGAAACCTCAAGTTGAAAGCGGTGCAAAACAACAAAAAAAAAAAATCAATTAAGCCCCGCATAGCTGTATTTTGTCCCGGAGCGAAATCTCAGACATAACAGAGAAATTACATAGCCTTAAAGAGAGGGAAAAAAAGAAAGAAAGGGAAGGGTTTATGTGTGGTTGTGCTGAGGGATTGCCCCGAGCCATGCTGGGGTGGTTCTGTAAACTCCCCACGGGAGCACGGGGAGCGAGGAGATGCTGGGAGCTCCTCTGGAAATGCGGATTTGCTGGGGAGCCCCTCTGGAAATACAGATTTGCTGGAGGAACTCCTCTGGAAATGAGGATTTGCTGGAGGAGCTCCTCTGGAAATGCGGATTTGCTGGGAGCTCCTCTGGAAATGCGGATTTGCTGGAGGAACTCCTCTGGAAATGCGGATTTGCTGGAGGAGCTCCCTGCCCGCGGGGCTGGAGCTCCATCCCTGCGGCTCCGGGCTGTCCCAGACCCCCGCAGGAGCTCACACCCAAAAAATCCCAAAAAATTAACGGGGCCATGGAGCAGAGCTCTCATTCGGCCGATGCTCCGAGGCGTGTTCTTCCCAGAGGCGCCAGGTCGGGCCCTTGGAAGTCAAACCTTTGTCTCAATGAAACCGGCGCTGAAACTCCCATCGATTCCCCCCCGATCCATGCTCTGTCCTTCGGGAGGAAGGCTCAGCCCCAGGGAGGAGAGATCCCGTCCCCAAGGCCTCTTCCTTGGCGCGGGGAAGCAGCTCGGGGTGCTCACCCCGCTCCGGGTGCCGTCCCTGCCGCGGGGATCAGCTGCGGAGGGAGGCTCCAAGCGCGTTTTCCACGGCTTTTCATGGAAAAGCAGCGTGAACAGGAGGCGGGAGAAGGAATCCCCGATTGTTGTTAAACACCCAAGGCCACGCCGGGCGCAGGCTCGGCTCTGCTCGCAGACTTTTTGCGGGTTTTCTTCTGTTTCTTTTGCTTCCTTCCCCAATACCCCGACCTCTTCTTGCCTTTGTTTCATTTCCACTTTGGGAAGAGGGGGGAAGACGACAAGCAACAAATAAAAAATAATAATTAAAAAAAAGGGGGTGGGGAGAGAAAAGGCTGTGACACGTCTTTTTTAATTTTAAATCAATGAGTGCAAAAGAATAAAATTCTTTTTGTTTTCTTTTTTTTTTTTTTTTTTTTTTTTNTTTTTTTTTTTTTTTTTTTTTTTGAACAGAAGAAAGGCTGGTCATTAAGAAAAATAATAACAACTTTCTCTTCCTGCTGCTGCCCCGAGGACAGCCCGGCCTCTTTCCCGGCGCCTCGGCGAGTTTTCCCCTCGATGGGCTGTCCCGGGGGGGTTCTCCTCTCGAACCCGGGATCGGCACCCGCTAACGGGGAGCAATCCCGGCCCCCATTCCCAGCAGGACATCCCGGTGTGGTGGCAGAGAAAGGGGCAGCGGGTCCGGCCCGGCGGGGCTCGGGCAGCGGCGGGGCTCCGCTTCTCGTTTGCGTTTTCTTTTTTTTATTTTTTTAAAAATTTTTTTTGTGTTTCTTCTTTTTTTTTNNNNTTTTTTTTTTTTTTTTTTTTTTTTTTTTTTAATTTCCAGACGTTAAATTCTTTTGCAAACATTCATGCCTTAGGAAGGGCTGGAACAAAGCTCAGCTGCTCCAACCGGTCGGACAGGTAAGCAGACTTGTTGACACCGTTATGTTTGCAGCACGCATGCTCCCTTCCCAAGTTTCCTGGTGCATTTTTCTATTCCACCTTATGAAACTTTCCTCCCCCCTCTA
>VYZT01018092.1:0-39823 GCA_013400735.1 Pomatostomus ruficeps | reverse complement strand
CTGTCCATCCCTCCCATCCAATCAATNCATCCCTCCCATCCAATCAATCCATCCCAAATCCCATCCATCCCATCCAATCCATCCATCCCACTGCCCATCCCTCCCATCCAATCCCTCCCATCCCAAATCCCACTCTCCCATCCAATCCATCCATCCCACTGCCCATCCCTCCCATCCAACCACCTCCATCCCAAATCCCATTTCTCCCTGTGATTCCCAAAGGGCCAAGCCCACACAGTGGCCACCAAGTGTCCCCTCCCAATCCCACCTCCCACCTTTTACAGAGCGCAGGAGAGGAGCACCGGGGGGATGCGGTGCCAGATGTTTCCAGCTGTTGCACAACCGGGCTCATACATCTTTAACCACCGCCCCAAATTTTGCCGGCCAGATCCGGGTTTCCGTAGCCTCCCCAGGACCTCCTCACCTGCCTTCCAGCACGGATGGCTCCATGAATATTTCATCCCTGACCTCGCGGCTTTGGCAGCTTTTGCTCGGTTTTCATCGCGGTTTTTTTTCCCCTCCTCCTCTGCTGTCTGTCCGGTGCTTCCTCATCCTGCACTAACGACCCATCCCAGGAGAGCCTCGGGACCCCCACGCCGCTTCCTGAAATATTTATGGAGCAGGAACCTCTGACCAGGGAGGTGGCAGCAGGAGCACGGCCCCCGCACATGGAGCGGTGGAGGATCCTTTCCTTTCCTTTTCCTTTCCTTTCCTTTCCTTTCCTTTCCTTTCCTTTCCTTTCCTTTCCCTTTCCCTTTCCCTTTCCCATCCTGTCCCAGAAGAGGGGACACAAGGAGCCGCCTCCAGCAGGAACATTTTTGGGGATAACAATAAACGAGCTCCTAAATGCAATTAAAAACGAGCTCCTGAGCATCTTCTCTCTGCCCTTGGAGTGATACAGGAGGAAAGGAGGGAAGAAATCAGCAGCAGAGATTTATTTTAGGGACTGTGAATAATCAGAAAGGAAAAATATTTTAATTTTGGTTAATTCCCTCTTTTTCCCAGTGACAACGAGGTCGCCACACTCTCCAGGAATGGAGGACCTCACTCAGATCACCTGGGGCATTTTTCCTCATGGCTTGTGTCTTCTTTCCCAAATTCCACAATTTCCGGAGTGCTCCGGAGCTGCTGTGGATCATCACCTCCCCAAGCCTGGACTGGTCCTTCCCCTCCCACCATTCCAGGATTTCTCACAGGGATCCCAACCAGGAGCAGGGAAGGAGCAAAACTCTCCCCATTCCTTTCCCAGAGCAATCAGAGTGGGAAAACCCCAATTCCACAGCTTCCCACCCCTCTGGGCAGCCGGAGAACATCGACCCACCTGGGCACCGCGGCCCCTTCCTTAAAACTTAATCAGCAGCCGATGAATTTTTCACGAGGACAAACAGGCCAGGTAGACGGGGCCCATCTTTTATTCATGAGCAGCAGGGGAGGGGAGGCGGTGGGTGGAGAGATCCGGGCTCCGTCAGGTCGTGGATGTCTCCCGGAGAATTTCTTACGGCCAAGAACTCCGTGGCGTCGTCTCCAGGGATGAGGCGGCAGGAAAACCCCAGGGAAGCAGCGTGGAGTGAGATGATCCCAGGGCTGGGGCGCACGGGCAAAACTTCTGCCAGCTCGGGAAGGAACCCAACCCAAAGCTCCAAAAAGCTAAAAATTCACCTGGATTTTCATGGGGATCGGTTTTGGAGCATTTTTGGGATTGCTGGGGAATGTGGTCACAGGTTCACATCAGGGAACCCATGGGTTTTGTCACTTTCTTGGAAGATCATCCCTTAAATCCAAACCCTGCTCTGGATCAAGGAAGAAAGACCAACACTGACCAGGAGCGTATCCCGATTTCTTGCAAGGCAAAAAACTCCAGCCTTGGAATAGCCCCTTGGAAAATCCCATTTCCGACCCATCCCCAAAACCCATTCTGCATCCAAATCCCAGGAATCGTGTGCTGCTCCTACCTGGCTCCGTTCACACGGAACAGCCGTGAATCCCTCCGTAATAACGAGTTTAATTAAACACAGCCCGGCCACAAAGCCTGGCCTGACATTTAACTGGCACCTGAGAAGACGCTAACGAGAAAGGCGTTAATTATCCAGCTTATTAGATGTCCGCGTTATTAACATAACCCTGGCGGAATTAACTTGATACAAACTATCCCGCAAATATTAATTGCCTCAAACTTCCTCGTAACTCGGAGGTATTAATAAGGCAGTAATTATGTATGGATCGGAGAGCTGGAAGTTAATGACGTGGCAATTTGATTTGTCTCGGAGAAAACGCGATAAACCCAAGGAAGTGTTCTCCGAACAATCAATGGATATTTAATTAACGGACAGGACCTGTCGGCGTAAATCGGAATTAAACGCCCGCGACGTCTCGTTCCGAGCGTTATGACAAAGATTCCTGGGATGTGGCGGCATGGAAAAGGTCTTTCCCGTGCTGGTGACAGCATCTCCAGTCTCCATCCAATGCACGAGGACATGGATGTGTTCCTCATAAAATCCTGGAATGGTTTGGATTGGAATGGACCTTAGGGATCATCTCATTCCAATCACACTGCCACGGGCAGGGACACCTTCCACTATCCCAGGCTGCTCCAATCCCATCCAGTCTGGCTTTGGATGCTTCCAGGGATGGGGAATTCACGACCTCTCTGGGAAACCTTTTCTTCTTTCGCCCTGGCCCGAGGAATCCTTGGGCTGCATGGAGTTGAGAGAGGAGCATTCCAATTCCCCTCCATCCCAAAAACATTCCTCAGCAATGGTCACTTGGGAAAAGGGTTAAAACCTCAAAAATCTGAGGTTTCCCAATGCCAGAGGGCAGGGACAGAAGGGATATTAGGAAGGAATTCTTCCCTGGGAGGATGGGGAGGCCCTGAAATGGAATTCCCAGAGAATTTGTGGATTCCCCATCCCTGGAAGTGTCCAAGGCCAGGTTGGATGGAGCTTGGAGCAATCTGGGATAGCAGAAGGTGTCCCAGCCCATGGCAGGAGGTTGGAACTGGATGATTTTTAAGTTCCCTCCCATCCCAAACCATTCCATATTTCCATGCCCAGGCCCTTCTGTTGGATCCATGCTCCACGGCCAAAGTCAAAACTCCACATAAATCTCCATCCATCCCTCAAATCTGTTTTCCAGCAGGTTTTTCCTTCCATCCGGCTGATGGGATTTGTTCTCCTCCCTCTCCTGCTGTGGTGCCGGTTCCTCGGGATGGACTTCACCCCTCTGGAATTGGGCCCTGACTCCACGGTGAGGAAGATGATGGTCCAGCACCGTCATTCCCATAAATTCCCACTCCTCCAGCAGCCGGACAGGCGGGATGAGCCCCGCGGGAGCAGAGAATGAGCCAGGACTTTGGCACGGCCCTCCCAGAAGGGGTTGGCAGCACATTCCCTACGCATTCCCGGCCTCCTTCCCCGCTCTTTTCCAACCTCTCTTCCCTTCCCTGTATGTAAATGGAAAATAACAATTAGTTTATTTTTGCTTGTGCAAATTACAGCTCCCAGGGAGCCGCCAGCTGCCAGGGCTGTGCCGGAGCCGCGCTCCAGCCCCGGCCTTTTCCATGAATAAATAACCTGGTGGGGGTGGGAAGATACTCCCGCTGCTTTCCCTCCGCTCCCATCCGTGGAAAAGGGAGGATCGGAGCAGGGTGGAAACCCCAGGAATCTTTGGATTTTGTGGGGTGGGTAATTAAACGCTGAGCTGACGAGTTAATTGGGAGCTTGGCAAGGAGGGATGCGGAGTTGTGGGGATGGCGTGGGGAACAAGAGGATTCCTGGGCATAGGGGATGGCGATTCCAAGGAAAACCGCACTTCCCAGACAGCTGGGATAGCAAAGGGCATTGGCTGGCGGGATCTGATCACTTCCAGACCTGGGGATTGGCGCTGTCCTGGAATGTTTCCCACTTGGCAGCGCAGCTGTTTTCCCTGCACACACGTGGATGTGAATCCGGCATCCCATGGCTTGTATCCCAAATCCTGTATCCTATATTCCACCTACTGCATCCCGTATCCCAAATCCTGTATCCTATATTCCACCTACTGCATCCCGTATCCCAAATCCTGTATCCCATATCCCAAATCCTGTATCCTGTATCCCACCTCATGCATCCCATGGCTTGTATCTCATATCCCAACACCTGTATCCCATATCCCACCTCCTGCATCTTGTATCCCACCTCCCATATCCCGTATCCTGCCTCCTGTATCCCATATCCCAACTCCTGCATCCCATGGCTTGTATCCCGTATCCCACCTCCTGTATCCGATATCCCAATGCCTGTATCCCATATCCCACCTCCTGCATCCCATATCCCACCTCCTGTATCCCATATCCCAAATCCTGCATTCCGTATCCTACCTTCTGTATCCCATATCCCACTTCCTGTATCCAGTATCCCAAATCCTGCATCCTGATCCCATGGCTTGTATCCCATATCCCAAATCCTGTACCCCATATCCCAAATCCTGTATCCCATATCCAGCCTCCTGTATCCCATATCCCACTTCCTGTATCCCATATCCCACCTCCTGTATCACATATCCCAAATCCTGTATCCCATATCCCAAATCCTGCATCCCATATCCCACCTCCTGCATCCTGTATCCCAAATCCTGTATCCCTTATCCCACCTCCTGCATCCCGTATCCCAAATCCTGTATCCCATATCCTGTATCCTGCATTCCATCTCCTGCATTCCATATCCCACCTCCTGTATCCCGTATCCCAAATCCTGCATCCTGATCCCATGGCTTGTATCCCATATCCCAAATCCTGTATCCTACCTCCCGCATCCCTCACCCATATCCTGCATCCAACTACTGCATCCCAATTCCCACAGCAGCAGCACCTCCGGGTGATGCAAACCCACCCAAGCCCAAGGAATTTGGGATAAAATCCCAGCCGTGGTCTTGTTCATGTTACACAGGGGGATTTTCCGTGTCCTGCTGAGTTCAGGGATGACATCGGTGCAACTGGGAAGGCAGAGAGCTGGAAAAAATTCCAGCCTTCAGGATGAGCCGCGCGGTGCCCAAGCCATGATCCCGTGATAAACGGAGATAAATTTATTTTATATAAATATATTTTTATATAAAATGTGCAGGGCAGGGCTCACAGGGATGTGGGAATATTGAGGAGGCAGCCCGGGCACGGAGCATGGAAAAGCGGGAATGTGCAAAAATCCAACAAAATTCCAGCTCCAAACCGAGCCCGGGCTCTGCTCGCAGCAGCTCAGCCCCAAGCTCGGAGCCAAATCCAAGATTTTCTATTGTTTGGGATTAATTTGGCTGGGATTCAAATTAATTCCTGATTTTTAAGTGAGCATCACCCCAAATTCCTCCAGGACTGAACCCCAGAACTGGAGTTCTCACCTTACGGAATGTCGGGATTTGTGTGGATATCGGGATTTGTGCGGAACACCGGAGGAGTTTTGGGACAAACCTGTCGCTTGGGAGCATCAATAATTGAGGAGGACGGAGCGAGGGACACTTTGGCGATGCCGCATTGATCGGCTCCCTGTGGTTTTCCGTCCTTTTCCAGCGATCCCGAGAATTCCTGCTTGGAGGTGGCATGGAGAGCACCCGGCACCGGCTCAGAGGGGCTGTGATGGATCCCAAGCATCCAGGGATGAGATGCTCCGGGATGCTGCTGTGTTTGGGGTTGAGAATTCCCAAAACCACCCCTCAACCCTATGGAAAACCCATGGACTGGGAATCTGGAGGAATTCCAGGTGTTTTCCAGCTCAGCGATGCCCACAGAGCCTCCAGGGGCAAATAAAGCTTGGGAATGAGGTTAAGGAGGGGGACATGGAGGGGACCCCCAGGACTTGTCCCCGTGTCCCCATCCCAAATTCCAGGCAGCCCTTGGAGCATCCTTTAGGATTGGGTTGGTGTTTTATCCCTGGAAAAGGCTGAGGATGGAGCTGAGGATTCCCAGGATGAGCGGAGGGGCTGCGGATCCTCACAGGAGGGAGGGCGTGGTGTCCCGAGGTCCTGCAGCCCCACACAGACCCCAAAAAGCAGGAAAAGGATGGAGAAGGAGGCTCCAGCCCCGCTCAGGGATCAGGAAAAACGAGGGGAAAAAAGCTTGGAAACCAGGTCAGGGTGACCCCGGATGCCACGCGTCGCCCTGCAGCGGCCACGGTGGCACCGGGGGATCGCCGCAGTCCTGCGGCACCCATCCCAAAACACTTGGAATACACATCCGTGATCCTGGAAATATCGCAGCAATCCCCAAAAACCGCTGCAAATCCAAGCAGGAACCACCCCGATCCCCCCTCAGATCCCAGGGTGCAGAGGGGGCTCAGCCCCAAAAAGGAGAAGAGTCACAAACCACCCAAATTTGGGCTCAAACCGCTTTAGTTTTTATTATTTATTCAGCAAAGCCAAATCCCGGAAAGCCGGGAGCTTCAGGAGCCCCTTGGAAAGTTGGGATGATGGGGCGGAAGGGTGGAATTCCAGCCCCAAATCTTCCCAAAAAGCTGTGGGATGGGGTCTCCCGTGGAGGACCAACATTAACGGGTGGCAGCAGCACCCCTGTGTCCTGCTCCGGATATTCCCGTACTCAGGGGATTTCCAGGAAGGATTGGGAAAAAAAAAAGAAATCAGTGGGGAGCTAAAAAATAAATCAGAGTGGCCCAAGGAATTGGGGATGAAGAGGAAGGGATCACCAAAACGATCCGGGATCTTTCCCAGGCTGGTGCACCCCAAAAATGAAATAAATAACCAAAAAAAAAGGAGAGGGAAAAGGGGGAAAATGGGAATTCTAAATTGGTGCCTTCGCTCTGCCAAGGAAGTGGGGAAAGGATTCGGGAGCGGGAGACGATCGCAGTCACCCCACAGTGATATCCCATGGGACAGCATTCCCAAAAAACCCCACAGGACCCCCAAAGCCGGTCCTGCTTCTCCAGCAGCCTCAGCACAGCTGGGAAAAGGGGCAGCGACCCCCAGGATGCATCCACAGGGAATGTGGGAAGATCCAGGAACAAGGATTTGGACAGCGGGGACTGAGATCCCCGGAAAATTAGGGAATAACCCACCAGGAAGCTGTGATTCGCCTCCGAAAAATCCGATGTCCCGCGAGCGGCCGCGCGGGTTAATTTTATTTAGAATTAGATTTGCAAAGTTTCCCTGGATTTAAATAAATTTAGGAATAAAGGGGTGAACCCCCCCACCACCTTCCAAACCCCCCTTTTGTCCAGCCCTGGGACAAATGTCCCTCTTTGCATCCCAGTTCCCATCCCAAAATCCAAGTCTGACATCGAGCCAAGCTCAGGCTGCTCAAAAACCCTCTGGCCATAAAATACGACACCAAAAAGCCAGAAAAAAGATGAAAAAAAGGCGGAATCAGGTTTTGGGGTGCAAAAAAGGCAAGAGCAGAGGGTTGTGGGGTCACAGGCACCCCCAGAAATCCCGGGAAAAGCCGGGGGGGTTACACGAGCACGGCGGAGATTTATGGAAGAGGCCGGAGGGAACAAGCCACAGCTGAGTCTGAGCAAAAATACAGGACAGAAAACACATCTAAATATTAAAAAAATTATATTAAATGCCCCAAAAATAAGTTGGACCAAGGGTTGTGTTGAAATTTGTCCCGCTGAGTCCGGGAAAAGCCGCAGCCGCGCTCGGGGTCTGCGGCAAAGGGAGAAATATCCCTAAAAACGGTCCCAAAAATCTCCAAAATCTCAGTAAAATACCAACCCAAAAGCTTGGATGAGGGAAGGTGTGGGTTTGGTTGGTTAAGGGGTAGGGTTTTTTATCCTTTTTTAATTAAAAACTCAAGAGGGAGAAGCCAAAAGAGGGAAGAAAAATAATTTATTACCGTTCAAAATCGGTGTCGGACAAGCTGGGACCAAACTGGATCCGGTGACTTCCCAGCAGCTGCAGGGACCGAGGTCTGCGGGACCCTCCAAGCCAGGAAAGAAAAGCAAAACCACCCCAGAACCCGGCTGGAAAAAAAACCAAACCCAAACCAAAACAAAAAAGAGACAAAAACCGAAACAAAAAGGCAGGAAAAGCGAAAAGCCAGAGTTCAACAGGGCTCGACACCGGACTCATCCCAGCGGGGAGCTCGGGGAAGGTTTTGCATCAGCCCCGGGAAACAAACCCCAAACAAAACCCCCCGATGCTGCGGGAAACCCCCCCAAAAAGTTGAGAGAAAACCCGACCCAGGCTCTAGTTGAATATAAGTTTGTTTTTTTTTCTTTTTATCTTGATGCAACATCATTAAAACCGTCACAAATCGGAACAACAGGTCGTTAAAAACGCTTCGCACGATCAGTCCCTAAAATGCACCAGGCTCCCCAGCTCTCGCTTTGTCCGCGGGACCCTTTTGGGTTTTTTTTTCCCCCCCCGAATTTATTTTTTTAATGTTTTTTTTCCCTCCTTTTTTAAATAAGCAACTCGGGTTTTTTTTTAAAAAAAAAAAACAACAAAACAACAAACCCGCCCCGCTCCTCCGCGCAGGATCGGTCCCGCTTTCGCTCCAACGATTGCACGAATTCTCNATTGCCTTTCAGGTCGCCCTAAAATTGTTGCCTCTTCCCCCTCCCTCCCTCCCACCCCCTCCCCACTATTTTTTAAGAGCATAGATAATTTTAAATCTCTATAAAACAGTATTATTTCACCCAATCGATTCCTGTATATAGTGCATTCGGCTTTCTTCCCAACATCGTTAAATTAACTCGGATATTTATTTGCATGCTATTACATACAAACTTTTAAGACTCGTGTAATTTTTTTTTTCTCTCTTTTCTAAAGGATTTTTTAGGGTTTTTTTGTCTTTTTTTGTTTTTTTTCTCGTAAATCACCAAGCAAAATATAGGCTCGAGGAAAGAAAAAAAAAAATAATAAAAGAGAAAAAAAAAAAGGCAAAAACGAACTAATTTTCTACATATTTACAAGGGTGAATAAGTTAAATGTGTGGCTCAGGTTTTAGCCGGCCGGGAATTGGGGGGGAGTTGGGTGGGCGGAGGGGGCCGGGCAGGGCGCAGCGCTGCCGGGGACCCCCCGCCCCGGCCGATCCTCGAAGAATAAAAATCCCGATGGAGGGGAAAATTCGCAGGAAAAGGAGGGGGAGAAGCCACCTGGATGGCGCCGATGCTCCCGGGAAAGGGGGGCGGGTGGCCGTACACGTCCCGCATGCAGGGCTGCCCCCCGCTCCCCCACCCCGGGACCCCCCGCACGGGTGGGAGGGAAGGAGAGAAGGGAAAGGAGTTCAACTTCCCCTCCCCAAAAATTTCAGCGGGGATTTGGTAACATTAATTATTTTTGTTGTTGTTTTAAATACAAGCGGAGGGTTTGCTCTGCCCCGCGTGAGGAAAAACCGAAAAAAAAAAGGGGGGGGATCCCACCCCATCCCACCAGCCCGGCTCACATGAAGAAATCGGCGGCGGCTTTCGGGGCGGCGGATGGGGACGGCTCCCTCGGGAAGCCCCGGCCGGCCAACTTCTCGTATTTTTCTTTGTACAGATCCCTTTCCTTGGCCAGGCGGGTCACCTCCTGCTTGAGCTGCTCCACCTGGCTCTGCAGTTGGCATTTCTCGTTCTCCAGGATGTGCCGCTGCTGGACCCGCTTGTAGCGGCAGGACTGAGCGTAGCCGCGGTTCTTCAAGGTCCTCCTCTTCTGCTTGAGGCGGATCACCTCCTCCTTGCTGAAGCCCCGCAGCTGCCGGTTCAGCTCCCGCACGGACATACTCACCAGCTGATCGTCGGAGAACCGGTCCTCCAGGCGCAGGTGGTGGTGGTGGTGGTGGTGGTGGCCGGGGTGGTGATGGGCGGCCGGCGGCAGCTCCTCGCCCCCGAAGGGCTGAGCTCGGAAGGGCTCGTAGCCTTGGTGGTGATGATGATGATGGTGAGGGGCACCGATCAGCGCCTCCACCGCGTCCTCCGGCGTCAGGTTGAGCGCCTCGGGGTTGAGGTGATGCTGGTAGCCCGACATCCAGTACAGCTCCTCCAGCTGCTGTTTGGAGCCCAGCGAAGCGGCGGTGGTGGCCGGGGGCCCGGGCGCGGGTTGCCCGCCGGGGCTGGGAGCGCAGAAGCTGGGCGAGGAAGGCACGGAGGAGCAGGGCGTGCTGAGCGGCGTGGACGACAGGGACCCGGCGGGCAGGCGGTGGCACAGCCGCTCCGCCTCCGCCGGCTCCTTCTTCACCTCGAACTTCATCAGGTCGAAATCGTTCACGTACTCGATGGCGAGGGGGCTCGTGGGCAGCTCCGCGCTCATGGCCAGCTCCGAGGCCATCTCAGTCCATGGAGGGCACCGGGAGGGGAGCCCCCGGGCACCGCCGCTCGCCGAGGGGTCCCGCGGGCTCCGGGAGCCTCCTCCGAGCGGGCTCCGGCGCAAGCGGCTGCCCCGAGCGGGCTCCGGGACGCTCTGCCGGGACCGCGGATCTGCGGCGGGGCTCAGCGGGGCTCCGGGACCCTCTACCGGGGCTTTGCGGTGGGGTTCAGAGGGGCTCCGGGATCCTCGGACCGGGATCTGCTGCCGGGCTCCGGGATCCTCGGACCGGGATCTGCTGCCGGGCTCCGGGATCCTCCGCCGGGGCTCCGCTCAGCCGGGATCCGCGAACTCCCGACGGGACTTTGCGCTGGGATTCAGCCGCGCTACGGGACCTTCGGACGGAGCTCTGCGGCGGCGTTCAGCGGGGCTCCGGGGACGCTCCGATCGGGATCCGCTGCGGGGCTCAGCCGGGACGCTCCGGTGGGACTTTGCGGGGAGGTTCAGCGGCGTCCGCGCTGGGGCTCTGATGCGGGGCTCAGCGGGGCTCCGGGACCCTCCGCTGCGGGGCTCAGCGGGGCTCCGGTGCTCGCCTCTGACGGGACTTTGCGCTGCTGTTCAGCTCCGGAACAGGGCTCCGGGGATCCGCTGCGGGCTTGCGGGGCAGCCACCTCTCTCCGTCGGGGCTCGGCTCCGCTGCTGCGCTCCGGGACCCTCCTGCGGTCGCCACGGCTCTGCGCTCGGGCCGGGCGGGCTCCGCCGCTGCCTGCGGCCGCTTCCCAATGGCGAGGAGCGGGCAGCGCCCTGCCCGCCCCTTCCTGCCTCCCCTGGCACCTGCCCCGGCCCCACCTCCCCGGGCTCCGAGCCTTCTCCTGCCTCCTCCTCCTCCTCCTCCCGCCGGGACACGGCGCCCTGGGGGCGGGGGCCGCTCCCCTGCCCGCCCCTGCCCGCGACCGGCGCCGCCGCCGCCGGGCGCTCAATGGAACTCGCCCGCCTTTTATACGGGGAAAACGAGGCACGGCCCCGCCCACCGGGGCCGGGCTGAGCGCTTCCTGCCAATCAACGCCCCGACAGCCCGCTCTGATTTGCATATCCCCATGGCAACGCCCCCGGGGCAGCTGTCAATCTCCGGGAGGCGGGGGGAGCGCTCCCGGTACCCCCCCGCCTCCCCGGACCCTCTCGGATCCCGCATCCCAAGGTGCGGCTTCGTGTCCCAGGTACTGCCCTGAGCTGGGTGTGGAGTGGGGAAAAACATCCCAAAAATCCTGATTTCCTACCCCAAAGAAAGGGAAATACCCAGAAAAGGGGTTGTTGAGCCTAAATCGGGTTTGGTGCAGCCTTGCTGAGGGATCACAGCATCCCACTGGGTGACATTGGGGCGCTTCCCCATCTCGGGAGCAGCCCAGGATCCTTCCCAAAACGCCTCTGTCCTTTCCGAAAGTCAAATAAATGTAATTTGGGGGATTTTTCGGGATTTTCCATAAGTAGCCACGTGCACCTCTGTGCTCCAGTGCTGTCGCTGGTTTTGGAGGTGACATCCGCACCTGGCACATGACCGGGAGTGTCACCAGCTGGAGAACCAGGACCACCACCGCAGCGCCTGGAAAAGGTGTCATTGGAGCCGAGAGGCAGCCGGTCAAGGGATTTTGGGGATTCTCATCCCACCCCTGGGTGAGGCCCTGGCTGGGATGTCACCACATTGCTCCATGTGCCACTTCACAGCTGCTGCAGCCTGGGAATAATGGGACAGGGAAACTGAGGCACAGGGCAGTTGCCGTGGAATTTTCCCACTTAATCCCAAGGGATGAGCAGATTCATCCCACAGAGGCTGGGGACACCCACCCACTCATCCCCTCGGGGTCCGGGATTGTCACTGTCACCCGCAGGATGCATCCGGGGTTCCACTGCGTCCCAACCTGGATGCATCCCACAGGCAGCTCCTTGGGATGTGGGGGGGTGACATTCCCAATGGCTGCTTAGGGAGGGTCCTGCTGATTGACTCAAGGCAACGTGGGGAGCATTTATTCCCGCTGGGAATGGTCATGGATGCAGGAAAAAAACCAGGCATGACCCCCAACCCCTGGCGATGCTGGATTTTATCCCACATTGGACATTTTTATCCCACCTTGGAGACCCCAAACATGGGCACGACTTGAGGGAGGGGGCAAAAAAGGCAACAAGAAAAAACCCTTTTTGCGTCATTGCGCGACCCTAAATCCATCATAATCCCACCCATGCAGTGGGATACTGGGATCCCACGCCGGGAAAAGCCGGAGGGTGCCACCTCCCAGCCCCTGGCACCGCGTCCTTCCCCAGAGCTGCCCCACCTTGGGGGCACCCGGCCCCCACCAGCAGCTGCCACCCGCGCTGGGACAGGAGCCACCGAGGGATTTAGGGCCGGGCCGGGCTCCAACGGGGCCGTGGCTCCCCCGCGACACCCCCGGGGGTATTTTTAGGAAATGCCCGTGGCATGTCCCAGACCCTCCCCGCCGCGCCGGGTCCCGTCAGCTAAGTTTACTCACAGGCGGTCAAGTGACATAACCAGGTTGGTGGCCTGGGGATGGCGGCGGGATGGCATCACCTTTCCCTTTTAGGGCTCGTGTGCCCCATAAACCCCTTGGAGCGGGGCCGGGTGCCCACCTGGGGTTGCCTCAGTTTCCCTGGATGGCACAGGGCTGCCAGCTGGGGGACAGTGACCTCACCCCATGGGATGGTGGCATCGACCACGATTCGCCTCACAGAGAGGGTGGCACCATCTTGGTGGTGCTCCACCATCATCTGCCCCATGATCCGGTGTTGCTGCAGGGTCAAGAATTTCGGGATGGGGGGGAAAAGTCGTATGGAGAGGCCAGGAGGAGGATGAGGATGAGGAGGTGGAGAAGGAGGAGGGCAAGGAACAGCCACCCCCAACGACGGACAGAAAACCGATCCTGGCGGGTGACGTCCACCCGGCACCTGCTTCCCCGGCAGGGGACCAAGAGCGGTGCCAGCAGCGCCCGCCGCAGGAAGGTTTTCCAGGAAATGTTTATGGAGCCCTCCAGAAACTCCGCCCCGTGCCAACCTTCCATCCGCGGCACCCCCTGGGGAATGTCCTTGGCGGGTCCCCGAGCCCGGCCGCGTACCCCGGCTTCGCAGCGAGGATGGATAAATCCCAACGGGAGCCCGCTGATGAGGAATTGAGGATGTCGGAGATGGAGGGAGAACCCACCGGAGTTCGGTGACACCTCTCCAGGGGCTGCGTTTATCCCTGCTTGGAAATTAATCACCCCCAAGCGGAGCTTTAGCGACAGCCGGCTGGAAATTCCAATCCTCCCCGGGAAGGGAGCAGCGGTGCCGGTGGGCGGCGGGACTCGCGGAGCTGCTCATCGCCTCTTTTAATTAGTGCAGCACGAGGATTATCCTCGTCAGGGATCCGCGGAAAACCGAAGCTCCCGGCCACCGCCGGCCATCCCCGAGGATTCACGGCAGCACCGTCTCCTCCAGGGTGATTTTTAGGGAATTTAGTTGGGTTTTTTTAGGAAACTGCCACGTAAAAAGTTTTAATAATTAAAAAAACCAAGGATTTAGGGATCGGAGCAGCTCCTCCTCCGCTGGATTTGGATGGATATTTGACGGGATGTTCACGCACTGCTGAAAAAAAGCGGAAAGCCACAGGGAGGCTCCTCCATCCCAGGGGAGGAAACTCTTTTATTTACATATCAAAACACAGGAGTTAACAAAAGACATTTTCATATCAACGAAAACCACGACGTTTTTTGTTAAAAATCGACTCGTTGGACACACCCTGGGGGCACAAGTGACATCCCAGGATGGGGACCCACTGGTCCTCCGGCGCCTGGGGGGTGTTGTGGATTTGGGATGGTGGCAAAACCCTTACATGGGGTCATTTGGGGAAGGGAAACCCCCTTTTGGGGTCCTGTTTGGGGCCGCTGGCATTTCCCACCCTGTCCCCGATCACAGCTGGATGCTGCATCCCCAGGGAGCCCCAGCGCTTCCCAAATCCCGGCTGATGCCGTTTTCCCACGGGATTTTGCCTGAGGGGCAGCGGATGAGCAAATCCCACCATCCCACGTGGCTGCCCCGGTTCTCAGCAGCTCCTGGCAAACGGAGCCGTTCCCAAAATCGCTTCCGCCACCCCAAACTCCCTTGGAAATTGTTCCCATGGTGCAAAACCGCATCGTTCCAGTGGCATGATGCTCTGCCTTCGCTCTGCTCCTGCTTGGATTTGGAGAGTCCCAAAAAACCCCAAACCCTGGAGAGTCGGCTTGGGTTTCCCAATGGAGCCCAAATCCCATGGGATTGGGATAGGCCATGGGAGACCCGGAAATGCAGAGCATGAGCTCAGCACTGCTCCCAACACATTTCCGTGAGGGATGGATGCTCTCAGCTCCAGGAAATCTCCTCCCAAAAACAAGGGGATGGAGCGGCATGGGCTCCTGGAATGGAGGGATCAGGGCTGTGATCCCAGCATGGTGACCTGTCCCTGGAACATCCCAACCCGGATGTGGGAATGTCACCTGATGGCCTTAGACCACCTCAGGTTCCCCTGTCACCTCGTGGCCGGGACAGCACCGGAGGATGGATGGGAATGGGAAGCTCTTCCCAGCCCCACGAGCATCCAAGGAGGTGGCAGGACTTGCCTTCGACAAACCAGCTGGAAAAAGTCATTTATTGGTCAACTCAAAGGTTCCGAACAAAGCCACTTCCCGGCGGGAATGAGCGGCGTATTCCCACGCTGCCACGTGACTCCACGTCCAGGTGACATCCCGGAAAAGCAAGAGGAGGAATGGGGGTGCCGTGTCCGGACACGGCATCCTGAGGTAGGTGCCAGGTGGTTCCCTGGCTCTCCGGTTCCTGAGCTGGTCGGCTGCCGCGGGATCGGGATTCACTCACAGCCGGGGCTTGATCTGCAGCCGTTTGCCTGGAGGGAGGAAAGGGAATGGTGATGGGAAATCGGGAATGTGGGTGGTTCTCCGCCCTGGCAGCACCCACAGGACTCACCTCTGCCACCCTCTGCACGGGAGTTCTCGGAATCCTGCAGGGATGCCCTCGGCAAAATCCTTCTCCTTTTGGTGTTGCCTGGGAAGGAAAGGAAGAAAAGAGAAGGAAGTCATTGGGATTGGCTTGGGTTGCCTTGGAAATCCCTTGGAATGCAGCAGTAGGAATGTCCCAAGTTCCTCTTCTGCTTCACATCCCCCTTGGCCACGCCAAGGACGGACATGGCTGATTCCCCAAATCCCTGAGAATTCTCAGCTCCCCACAGGTGGCACTCAGAGCTCACTTCCCACCACAGAGCAGCGAACCTTCTGCAAAATTCCCAAGTTTTGGGTGAAAAAAGAGAATTAAAAAGGATCCAAACCTTCCCAGTGGAGCACAAGGTGAACACCAGGAACACCAGGTGGTGGGATTGAGCCAGAAAGAGCTGAGCACCAGCAATCGTCCCCCCAGGCATTCCCAGATTCCCTTTAGGATGATCCAGGTGATGTCCTCTGCTCGCTGGAACACGGCACTTCCTCCAAAGAGAGTCCTGGATGCTCATGCAGAGCCAAAATTCCAAGAAATGCCTCTGGAAGGTGACCTCCTTGTGGGACAAGTCCAGGATCATCCCATGGACCAAGGAGGATGGTGGGAAGTCCTTCCTGGTTTCAACCGCAAAGTTGGAAGCACTTTCCTGCAGGTTCTCCTGTTTTCCCTCTCCGAAGGGTTCGGAGAGGTGGTTATGGAGTTCCACCTACCCGAGTGATGGGTGGGAAGGAAAGTGGTGGCCACTTGGCCACCAGGATGAACGAGGATGGAAAAAAGGGGAGTTTTCCCAGGAAAAAATGGACCCTCAGCTTGTTGGATGATGAGGTTTAGTGGGAAAAGTTCCCCCTCACTTGGGATTAATGAATGTGGAAAAGGATGTGGAGAAGATGGAGGGAATTCTGCCCAAAAACACTTCCAGCTGTTCTGTTTCCCACGTTCCTGCAAAATTCCGCATGGATCTTCCCAAACGATGAATCCAACGTGAAGATGGGACCGAGGGCACCTTGGAGCAGCCTTGAGAGCCTGAAGGAGAAAGTTTTTTGGGGCAGGGGAGGCAGGACAGGTGAGGACCCCACAACAAGGGGGAGTCTCCAAGAGTTTTCCTTCGCTTTCCAACTTGGATAAACAAACTTGCCGGGAGTCGGAGCCGCGCTGGCAGTGATTCATCGCTCCGGAGTTAATTTATGGAGAATAAAGAGGGCTCATTTAGCACCTTTCCACCCTTAATATAACTCCCATACATCAGTGGGATGCACGGCAGACACGGCGGATCCGGATATCCCTCACCGGCAACGCAGCCGAATCCGGCTTTTGGGAACAGTGGCACGGAACAGAACACCCTTGCATCCCCACCCTCCCGGTTTTTCCCTCTGGCATCCAGCCAGGTGACTTTTCCAGCCTGGGATTTGCAAATCCCATCCTGGAGCTGCTGGTTGTCACCTCGAGGGGTCAAAATCGGTGTCTCCACCTTCCCGCCCCGCCAGAACATGGCGTGAGTTCAATGGGAATGGTGGGAATGGCTCAATTCCGTTGGGATGAGCCAGGGAAAACTTCCTTAGCCAATATCCATCAGGCAGCTGAAAGCAAACAGAAATAGAAATACGGATTTGTTTTTCGGGGAGGAAAAAAGAAAAAAAGGTGATTTTTAAATATATCGTAATTAACTTCCTGAGTTTGGTACGGAGCACACGGAGCCAAGATACTTCCAGAGCATCCATGCTTGATTTCCAACAGATTCCTCAAAAAATCAAGGCGGGAATGAGAAAATAAACCCAAAATAGGTTGTGAGAGGGATAAACTGGTTCAGTTTCTCCCCTTGGATGGAGAGGGATGGAGGAAGGATGGCACGGCCAACAGGGGAACACCGCATCCCAAAAAACCCCCAGGAGAGGGAAAACCTGGATCAAATGCGGGTGTCGCTTCACCCAAGCCCGGCAAAAGGAAAAGATATTTTTCCAGTTTTGTGCTTGGGAGATCCTGCAAATGGCGTGATCAATCTTGGGTCGCATCTTCCAGCTCCTTCACCCTCTCCCCCCGCCGCCTTTCCCGGCATTCCGGGAGCGGCGCAATCCATCTTCCGAGGAACCAGGTATATAATTTCTAGTTAGCGAAAGCAACCCCTTTTTCATCCCGATGATTGAACAGCTTCCGAAGGAGAGGAACTGGGGCCGGATCGCGAGTTTTCCATCGAAAACCCGGCGGTTTTCGCTGAGCTTGTCAGGCTCGCCGGAGAATTAGGATCTTCCAGCGCTCTTCCTCCTGATGGAAATCAACATTTATTTTGCCTAAGCCTAAGAAGGTGTCAGGCAGACGGAGAAACTTGCCACTCTTCTCCGGGAAAAAAGAGGGAGAGGAAGGAAATCTAATAGAAATATATTATCAAGTCCGAGGAGTGGACAGTGCAGTAAATCACACTTCAGGTGGCACCATTAGATTTTTCAATAAAACCTGGTTTCCCCCCACAGCCGGAGCCGAGCGGCTCCAGCTGCATCCGACAGGGAAGTTAAAACCAAATTTGTTTCGTCCAGATGCCGATCCGAGAGGGATTGCAAGGGATTTCAAGGCGGGAAATACTCCTAGATGAAGGGTGAAAGGAGGTGGGTCTGGGTCAGGGCCTCAAATCCACTCCCTGCTCATCATTCCTGATCCCTGAGGGATTAAATTTGGGTTTCTCCACAATAGGGGGAGGTGGAAGGCAGCCCCACATCATGGATGGAAAATTCCAAGCCCCAAAGCAGCGGGATGCAGGGAAACACAACTTGCTTGCAGCTTTCCAAACTTTACCATCCCAGCAGGAGAAAAGTTGGAATTTTTGTTGGTTTCTCTCCCTGAACAACCTCCAGCCTGATCGGATGTTTGATCTCCGTCGTTCTCCTGATGCCACCAAAGGGTTTCATCCTGTCCTGCACCTTCCTCCGGGAAGGATCAGAGCACCGAGATGCATCCCATGAGGAGGAATTCCCTCCAAACAAACTTTTCCCCCTAATTCCCAAAGGAAAAATATCCCTTAACCCTTTTCAGGACACATTAGGGGAGTCCAGAGGCTGCGTCTGCCAAAGTGCTCCAGGAGAAACTTGGGCTGTGAGATTATTTTTAAATAAATTATCATTATTATTATTATAATTATATTACTATTATTATTATTATTATTATTATTATTATTATTTAAAACTCGACAAACAAAAGATGGGGTGGACAGCCCAGCAGCAAAGGCTGCATCCCAGAATTTTCCACAAATGGTTTTTCACATGGAAAAAGCAGATGGGATGGGTTGGATCTCCTTGGCTTGAGACCCTAAAAACGGAGTCTGACTATCTGAACAACCTGGACCATGGAAAACAGATGGTCCTTAAGGTCCCTTCCAACCCAAACCATTCCAGGATTCCATGAAAAAATGGGCAAAAAATTAATGTGGAAGAAGAAGAGTCCAGTCCCGGCAAAGGAGTGAGACTTGGCAGGTCCTAAATTGGAATGAGGAATGAGGAAATTAAATCACAGTGAAGTTCCTGACTTTTGGAGCTCCTCGGAGCCAGCAAGACATGAGAAGATCCAACCCCAGTGTCCAACAAGACCTGGGTTAACGGTGGGACCCCAAAGGCTGAAGGTATCCCGAGCCTAAAGGTGTCTGGTGGATGGAGGGGATGGAGATGGAAGGATCCAGAATCTCCAAGGTTGGAAAAGACCTCCAAGATCATCAAGTCCAACCTGTGACCGATCCCCACTTTGTCACCAGACCAGAGCACTGAGTGCCGTGTCCCTGGAAGTGTCCAAGGCCAGGTTGAATGGGACTTGGAGCAACCTGGGATGGTGGAAGGTGTCCCTGTCCATGGCAGGGGGTGGGAATGAGATGGTCTTTAAGGTCCTTTCCAATCCAAATCCTTGAAATCCATTGGAATCCTGCTGGTGGCATCCAGCAGCACCCACGGCCAACATCCCAGGAGGATAAAACCAACCCAAACCTCCCTCACTGCAGAGATCCCACCAGAACAGCCTCTGATCCATAAGGACCTGCTGACTCAGGAGAACGTGGAATTGCTAACGATCCAAGTGGATCCGGACCGTTAACGGGGAAACAATTTGATGGATCCATGTTGTCCTGCTCAAGGGATGAGTGCAGCTTGGTAAGTGTTTGAATTAGCAAAGGCAATTTGCTAATTTATTGTCCGAATTTTATTAGAGGGTCGTTAATTTGGTTATGAAAGAGCTCTGATCCTCTCTAATTAAAATCTGTCTGCGCAAGTTTTCCTGGAAGCTGGAGAGGGAAACATCCACTTTCAGCGGGATAACAGGGCCAAGGCAAGCAGGAGATCCAGGTGAGGACAGGAGCGTCCCAACACCACCTGCCAGGTGCGTTTCCACCCTCTCCCTCACAAGGAAGATCTGTTGGGAAGGTGCCACTTCCAGAAGAAAAGTTGGGAAGGTGCCACCAAGGTCCAAGCTGCCCCAGAGCCCTCCTGGCTGATGAGACAGGAGTTCAAGGATACCCTCAGGAAGGAAGATGGAGATTTCCTGCTCCCTATCCGGATCCTGATTATTCATCCTACAGGAGCAGAAGACCTCAGGGAAGGCAGTGATGGGAAGGCTGATTTAAGGACAACGTCCATCAAACAAGTTCTTAACTCCTTTTTCCTGCCCTTCCTCTCCAGGGATCCAGGGGAAGGGATGACCATGGAATGGGCACATTCCACACATCCCTGGTGGCATCTCCATGGGGATTGGAGCCCTCATTAGATGTTCCATTGCCCTGGCTCCACAACTTCCTGAATTCCTTGCTCCTGTGTGCATCCAGGAGGGATGGACCAGAGTCAAGGAGTTATTGGGTGATGCACCAAGACCTTCAAGCAGATTTCCCAAAAATTGGGATGCTTGGGAAAGAGCTTATCCATCACCTAGGCAAACTGGGAAAGAGAGATTCATCCCAGTGGCCAACTCTTCAAGAGAGGCCTGACCACAGCTGGCCAAGATCTTTCCCAAAAAGAGGCAACAAACCCCACCAGGAAGGCCAAAGATCCTCAGGGAAGTCCAAGGTGGCTGAGATGCCTCCTGAAGGTACCTTGGATGTAAGAGGGAGGGCGGAAGTTCTGCCTGGAGAAGAGAAGATTTTTTGGGAATTGCTGTCTTCAGCCTCCTGACTTCAACTGTGCTCAAAGAATTACCCCAGGGTTGCTCCAAGCCTCATCCAAACTGGCCTTGGACACTTCCAGGGATGGGGCATCCACAACTTCTCTGGAAAACCCGTGCTGGGGCCTCATTACCCTGGAGACGTTTGCGACCACACAGAAAAACCAATTCTCTGCATTTTACCCCCATTTCTTCCTCCCAGGAGGAACAAACTGCACCAAGTCCTGCTGGGGTCAAAGGTGATGGTGATGCCAGCTCCTGTTATCCCAGGACAACTCCCTTGAGTCCAAGCCCTCCACCCCTGGAGGTGTTTCCTGGAAAGCTCCAGGGCACCTTCTGCCACCGTGTCACACTGATCAAAGGCTTGGTTGCCTCACCTGGCTGCCAAAAAAAGTTCTGGAGCAAACATCTGGTGGCAGAAGAAGCTGAAGGAGACGCTGAAGGTGACGGAGATCCCACAGGACCCGAGGAGGATTGGCCACATCCATGTGGGAGGGTGGCAGCACCGGAATTCTCCTACATTAAACTGCAGTGTCCTATATAGGACCAGGAGTTGGACTTGTGAGTCGCTTCCAGTTTGGGATATTCTCTGATTCCTGGAGCTGGGAATGCTCAGATCAGGACCTGCCACCAAGGAGGGCGGTGACAGTGGCATTGCCGTGCCCTGCTGGGGTCGAGTCTCAACCGTGGCGAGAGAAGAGGCGAAAATCCACATTCCCAAACTTATCCCTCCAGAAGTGGAAGCCGTAAACAAACGCAGAAGCCGCGGCCGCCACGCCTCCCCGAATTCCTCGGAAGCCGAGGCGGTTGAGCGTGCTCAGCGGAGCCGTTAAAAAAGACTGGAGCGAGCATCTTCCATTAACGTTACGACCGTGAAATATGACAATAAAATGACGGCCGTATGGTCCCAAATTTGCAGCCCGCCGAGCTGCTCGGGGTTTATCGTCACTCAAACGTGCAGAGAGCTGTAAAATGTTTACAGAAAGGGTCGTTTGCGGCTATAAAATCCTCTTTTCTCTCCTAAACAAGGCTGAGCGGAGCCATTTACAAAGCCCGGAATGTTCATCGGGGGAGAGGGGAACATCTGTTCTCTCCAGGAGTTTGCAGTGATCTTCTCGAACAAATTAACTAAAATGGGTGCTTTCTAATTAAATTAGCACTCGATTGGAATGGCTTGCATTGGTGCAATTAGCGCGGCGAGGCCAGTTAGGCTCCAGCACAGGCGATTTAACTGGAAGGTGAAATATGGAAAAGCCCATTACCTGGAAAACGGGAGTCGGAGGGGTAGGGAAGCCTGTTCTCCCTCCGGCTCCGTAATCCTGGGTGGATAACGCAAGGTGAAGGATGGGAGGCCACCAAACCCACCCTTCCCGTTCCGGGATGCTCGGCTGGGAGCGGTCGGCTTTCCCTGTGCCGCGTGGATCGGCTTTTTTAAGGATGTTTGGAAAGCACCGGCGCACTCAAATCACAGAATCCCGGAATCATTCAGGTTGGAAAAACCTCCAAGATCAACCTTTACCCAGTCACCGCCTTGTCAACAAATTATTCCTCCGATCCCAGATTTCCAGGCTCCTCTGGAGGGTTGGGAATACAACAACGGCTCCGCTCCAAGCACACAGACCGCATCCCGCTTTTCTGGTCCCTTTTCCGTATATCCCGAGCCCAGACCCCCACCGAGATCCCGCAAGCTGATGCTGTTCCCACGCTGGTCCTTAAAGGTCATCTCCAGACCCCCTCCCCATCCCTCCTGTGCACGGAGCCGGTGTTTTCCCTCATTCCTCCCGCACTTCCTGGGATTAAAAGGGCATTTTGTCCAATTGTGACTGTTTAACCAAGGAATTCAGCTCATTCCTTAATAACAACCTGTCCTCTTTATTGACCATCCCGATAATTTGTGTGTCAACTTCAGGCTCCGCGAGCACAAACCCAACGTTATCGATGGCACAGATTCCCAAATCCCACCCCAAATTCCAGTTAGTTCCTAGAGCTACACGAGGACTCATCCTGACCACTTCCTCAGCTCCGAACTCAATCTCAAAATCACGGAATATTCTGAAGGGATACAGGAATATTGGAAGGGATCCACAAGGATCATGGAGTCCAGTCCATGGGATGTGGCTACCACTGGTCCTTTAGAGCATCCACAGTCTCGTCCCGTGTCCTCTCCGGATGGTGGCCAGGGCTCCTCTCATCCCACTGGATTTGGAGGTTCCCGGTTGCTGCTGTGCCCCCAGATCCCTTGGATGGGCTTAAGATGAGACCCAAGGATGGGTAAACCCATGGAAAACCATTCCCATGTCCAGACTTGGCACAAAATCGCTTTAGCAGAGAAAATGCTTCATTATCAGAGGATTTTACAGCCATCTGCGATTCCTGCCTGGTTTTCCTTTCCTATGGATCCTCCAGCATCCGCCTTCCCCATTCCATGAGCTTCTCCAGGCAAAGGAGCAGGGAGGGATGAATGCCCTGACCTCGTACCTGCCAGCTTCCCGCAGCTTTCCTGCTGACATTCCCAACTTATCCAGCTCCTCCTCCTCCTCATCCTCCCACCCAAAATTCCTGGAAATCATCCTGCCCTGGATGCAGACACCGGAATTGAGAGGAAATGGATGCCGAGTGTATTCCAAGGCATTTCCAAGCCTTCTCATCTATGGATTAATTGTTCCAACTTCATCATGGAGATAAAAACCCCAATTAAGCTTTGGGAACAATTCCCGAGATCAAAAAGGAGTTGAACCAGAGCCAAGGAAAAGGAAGGAAGGGAGAAGAAATCCCTGGAAAGGGAAGCCGAGTGTTCCACTCCGTGTTGTGGAGAGGAGCATTCCCAGCCGGAATGGTCCCCTCGCTGTCTCCACCACACCGTGGTTCAACAGCGCTCGTCTGTGACTTCGGGAATATGTTGTTAATCCCGGGAATTCTCTTTCCGACAGCGTTAAGGCATCTCAGCCCTCCCCGGCTTGAAGCGGCCGAGCCAGGCAGAGCCTTGCAGATCCTTTCGGATCATCCTGTAAATGTTCCAGCCTGGCTTTTGCAACTGAACTCATCCCTTATCCCGGTGGGATCCTACTCCGGCTGTACGGAAAGCAGGGATCAAAGATGGGAAGTGCTTACACTGAGCCGCATCTCGTGCTAGCAGAGCTGGCAACGGGAATTCCATCGTTATTCCCACAAAATATTGTGATTTCTGAGCCCATTCCAGGACGGTGCTCCGGAGATGAGGAGGCTGCACATCCCTCTGGAGAAGGATGGGAGAGGGAAAGGAAAGTGTGGAACATCATCCAGACAAAAACCTCCCACTCAGCATCAGGAAGGACCAGGCACAATCCCGGCCTTGCCGTCTCCATCACCTCTGCTCCTGGACTATCCCAAAGTCCCATCCCTTTGGGGATTTTCCCATGGAGGAGCTGAATTAGGAGAGGAGGAGTCAAGGAAAACACTGGAGAAGCAGAAGCCGCTTGATCTCACGTGTGGGAATTCCTAAAAAGTTCTGCTCGTCCTAAACCACATTCTCCAAAAATTCTACTGACTTCCAGTAACAGCTTTTCCTTCAAACTTCCAACCTGCCAACACTCCATCCCGCTTCCCACCAGAATGTTTTTATTGGAAAGCTTCCAAGCTGTTTCCCGCTGGGAAACAGGTGTGATGGATGGTCCAGAGGTCCTTCAGAGGCAGAGCATCCCTGCATCCCACTAAACACCTTCCCAACAGGACACCGCCACGATTCCATCATGGAAGCGAGACCGGATTCATCATCGGATAATTTACAGGGTAAGGAAGGGGTTGATAAAATGTGGGGACAAAATCCTCCCATTCCGTTTTGGGCACAGACACAAGGATTTGTGTCCAGATGGGAATCCCGACTGCCATCCCAGTTTGGACTCCCAGTTTTAACTGGTTTGGTGACCCACAAGGAACACCGATCCCACCAAAACCCACAGAGAGCAGCAGGGAATAACTTTTGTTCTTGGAAAACCGGAGCAGCTCTGAGCAGAGGATGTGATTCCTACCTGGCTCATCCTCTGGCTCGTCCTCATCCCTCTCCCCTTTGCAGCCCTGGGAACCGGGAGATTCCGGGGATCGGAGGGAGATGAAGGACGGCAGCTTCTGCAGGCAGCTGCTTGGCTTGGCGTCCTCCTCTTTCTTAATCTTCACCTCTTGCTCTGCACCGGAGGGTCCGGGAATTTCGCCGTCGTCCTGGAGCCGAGCTGGATCATTCCTGCAGGAGGCAGATGGGAAAAATAATAAGGAAAAGTAAAACAATTCCACTTGGGAACTCTGGGCACGGCGCCACATGCAATGGAAGAGGTTTGGAGCTCCCAGGTCTCCATCCAAGGCCATGCTGTATCCCTGATTTCCCCACAGCCAGCACGGATTCAGCCGGAATTTCTCCCTCCCCAGCTGGATACCCTGTCCTGCACTTCCCTGCGAGGTTCCCAGCTCCTCAGATTCTTGTGGAGCTGCTGGGCTCCTGTTTGGGATTGAGCAGAGGGAAGCGGGGGATGGAGGGCGTGGGGGAGTTGGGATGGCCTGGAGATGTCCCGCTGGGCTTGGCTCATTCCCAGCCCTGCCACTCTCTTCCAAGCTTAACTTGACACTCCAGCTCCTCCGACATCTCCCACGACGGTGCCAATAAAGGAAAAAAAAACCCCTCTGGAGCAGCTTCCAAGCTGGGGCGTGCTCCCTTTCCCAGCGGAGGACGCCAGGAGCCTCCCAACCAGCCGGGCCTGCGCTCATTCCTGCTTCCCTAAAAAGAGCGAGGAGCTATTTTACACCTCGTTCACACCGGGAACGTGAGCTGGGTGTCATTCCAAGGCTCTTCTGTCACCCGGGATAAGTTCGGAGAACCCACGGAGCTGCTCGTCCCCCTCTGCTTCCTTACAAGGCAGGGCCAGGATGAGGCCCAGGCCCAGACCATGGAGAATTCCAGGAGTATGGACCAGCCTGGCAAAGCTCCCGGGTTCCTCCCTTTCCATCCCACCTTCACTCCCACCTCCCACCGCAAAAAGCCATGGAAAAGCCAAGCTCCCAAATCGATCCCTTCTCCCACAGAACAGGACTTGGAGATTTTGGCTTTTAAAGCCAGATTCCCATTTGGCTTTGGTTTTAATTCCATTGGGATGCAGTTGTCCTGCAGGCAGGATTCGGGGATGAGGGCAGGGGATGTGCCAAGCTTGGGAAAATCCATCCCCCTGTGAGGATGAGGATGATGTTTCCCAGTTTCCCACATCACTGTGGATAACCTGGACCCACTTTCAGCAGTGGAATCTCCTCCATCTCCAAGAGGAAGATCCACAAAAGCCTCGGAGATACTTGGAAGTGCCAAAGCCCTGGAATGGCACATTCCTAAGGCTGAATCCACTCTTTCCTCTCTCTTCCTCAAGCATGGACACTGCCCATCCCAAAGGTGGCTCCATCGGGAAGCGCCACATCAACAACATCTTAAAATAAACCAGGACACAGCCGGAAAACGCCCGGAAGAGGAAAAATCTGGAGCAGGTTGGGAAGAAAATTGGTTAAGGAAGCAAAATTCCCTCTTTCCTACCTGCCCGGCGCCTCCTGGATCCGTCTCCACTTGGAAGGGGGCCGGCTGTGGTCTCCGTCACCTCCGAGCTGCTGAGGGCGACGTCTCTTCTGGGGGTGCAGGAGTTTGCACCGGGCGCCCTTGGGACAGACGCCTTTCTTGGCGAAGTCGGGACACACCAGCGTGTGCTTCTTCTTGCACTGCCGGGGAAAAAAAAAAAGGGAGCGGAGTTGGGAAAGGCGGGGAAAAAAAACCCTGGAAAATCCACAGCTGGGCTCCTTCAGGTGGCACCAGCGCCTTGCTGAAGGGAGAGAGGGATGTGCGGGTGTTTCCTCCTCCGCATCGAAACATTCCACGGAAAAATACTATTAAAAATAATATTCTACTCTGGGACGTTCCACAGTTTTCCAAGTGCTTGATTTTAGGGATTCAAACCGCCAAAGCCGTAACAAGCAATGATTTACCCCCCAGAGAGGTCCCAAGGAGGTTAATTGGGATGGAGAAGATGGTTTTGGAGAGAACACAGGGATTTGTTGTTCCAGACATGCCTGGGACTTGGGAAAAAGCAGGAACAAAATCCTTTCAGGACTTATTTTGGGAATGCTGCCTGGGATGAGAAAGATGGATGAGGGCTGGAGCTCAACCTGCTCTTCCCAAGGCTTGGTTGATGCTCTCCCATCCAAGGAAGCTCGGCATGGCCATGGAATGGGGCTGTCAAAGCAACAGCATGGAGATGTTCATCCCTAAAAATGCTCCGGCGCTCCCAGCTCCGGATTTCGGCAGCTCCAGGCAGCCACCAGCGGTGCCGGCGGGAGCGAGGTGTCATCAGTGTCCCAGAGCTTCCCCGCGAGGCTTCCTGCTGGGAAATGGCAGGAAGAGATTCAGGGAAGAGGAGATGCCTTCAGCTGGGATTTCCACCTGGATGGCTGGGAATGTTGGCAGGAGGAAGGAAAAAGAGCGGCCTCTCTCTCACCTCTGTTCCCAGCAATCCAGAGAGCTCATCCCAGCGTATCCCAAGGGATGAAGGGTGGGAGCAGGTCCACGTGGATCCACTCCCATCCCACCCAGTTTGGCTTTTCCATCACATCGTGACATCCATGGAGAGACTCAACCCGACACACACGGCCCAACCAAGAATTCCCAACTCCAACCTCCATTCCCTTGTTGACCTTCTCCGTGAGACATGTGGGTCCTTCCACATTTGGACGCCCACACATCCCATTTCTCCATCCTACAGACACTCAAATTTTGGGGAAAACAAGATAAATCCACGGGAAGAGAAACACAGGGAGGGTTCCAGCACCGCCATTCCGGCGTGTTTATAAAAATCCATCTTCCCGACGACACGGGATGGAGGTCAATTCCTGCCCTTTTAAGGCACCTTGACTCTGGGGACACGGGAGCAGCTCCCTGCGCTGACCTTTGGGATTAAGCGGGATCCCTGCTGAGCTCTCTCCTGGAAAAGCAGAAGGATTCGGCAGCTCCGTCGCCCGGGGCCGAGCTCTGGAGTCGGCAGCGGAGGTTGGGGATGGTGCTGAGCAGCAGGAGGGCCGGGATCCGCGTGGATACACGGATACGGGCTCCGTGGGGGGGACGGCGCAGGGACGGCGCTGCTTTTCCACAGAAAATCCGTTTAAAACCCCCATTCCTGTGGTTTTCTACCTCTATTTCAAGGAGCTGGAATGGGAAGTAACTACAACCAATGGACAACCTGGAAGCAGAGTCAGGTATGAACAGTGCCCGGCTTTGTTCCCAAATCCTGTATTCCATAGGAACATGGAATCATGGAATGCTTTGGACTTAGGAATCGTCTCCTTCCAACCTCCTGCCATGGGCAGGGACACCTTCCACTGTCCCAGGTTGCTCCAAACCCCATCCAACCTGGACTTGGACACTTCCAGGGATGGGGCAGCCACAGCTTCTCTGGGAATTCCATTCCAGCCCCTCCCCACCCTCCCAGGGAAGAATTCCTTCCCAATATCCCATCCATCCCTGCCCTCTGGCAGTGGGAAGCCATTCCCTGTGTCCTGTCCCTCCATCCCTTGTCCAAAGTCCTTTTCCAGCTCTCCTGGAGCCCCTTTAGGCACTGGCGGAGCCTCTAAGGTCTCCCTGGAGCCTTCTTTTCTCCAGGTTGGGCATTCCCAGTTCTCCCAACTCGTCTCCACCAGATATTTTCTTCATCTTCCCACTTCACCTGCAGACAGGATACATCCCGGACCAAAGAGAAACGCTTGGAAAAGGCGGAGACAGGACAGGAATTCAAACACAGGAAATTTCTCCCAAAATATTAGTGGGCAGAAAAGCAAATCCCTCAACCTGATAATTTCCTTTAAAATAAATGGAACAAAATTAGAGAAAAGAAAAAAATAAAAGGAACAGCTCATTAGGGATTGAAGACTGGGAATAATGTGTGCGCAGAGCTTCCAAACCCACCTGGATGGGACAATCCCAATGGAGCATGGGATTGTGGGAATGGGCAAAGACGGGTCCTGTTCCGACCATCCCCAATTCCTGGAATCACAGAATCACGGAATACCCTGAGTAGGAAAGGACCCCCCAAGGATCATCAACTCCAAATCCCAGGATGATCCCTGAAAAGGATGTGAGATCCGCTTCTGTGTAGGGGTTTCCAGCACAAAATGGGCTTGGAAAAGAGAAGAGCAGGAAAAAAGAGCCCTGACCTCAAAAAGCCCCACGGACGCCTCACTGCTGCACCGAGGAACGAGGTTATTCTGGGAGAAGGCCAAGAAATGCGGCCGTTCCTTCCCGATTACAAATCCCTACGGGGTGGGACAGCGCCGTGATCCCGCCTGGGCACCGGGATCGGGATGTGCCACCCCTCCCAGAGCTCTCCCCGGCCCCAGCTTCCAAGCGAATCCTTGGAGCGGCCCATGTTTATTGGCTCCATGGCAAAAAGATACTTAATAAAGAAAACAAACCGTGTGCGACTAATCCCGGGGCCGTGTCCCCGGCTCGGGTTTCTAATGGCTTTTCCACGCCGTTCCCGCCGTTCCCGGCGCTTCTTCCGTAACATCCCGTCCATCCCCGCTGTCCCAGGGCCGGGATGGTGAGGCTGGAATCGCCTCCGGAGGCTGGAAAAGCCCTTTCTGTTTATTTACAGGAGCTCTGCCGCCTCCTGCCAGATCCAACACGCTGTGGGCTGGGCTTCCGTAGGGAATTTCGCCACTGGCCACGCGCCAGCCGGGGTGAAGCCGAGCGGGGCTGTGGGGTGGTGCCGGGGGCCATCCGATCCCTGCCACCTGTCGGGGTGGCTAATTATACCCCCCCGGGACCCCCGCCAGCCCACAGGTTGGGCCATAAAAAGGGAAAAAAGCCCGGTCCTTTCCACCACAGAGATGAGAAAACCCCGCAAAATCCCGAAAAAAGCCACGGGGAGGAATCTCACCCGACTCCGGCTCCACCCGGTACCCATGAGGACGCCAACACCCCATGGATCTGTCCCAGTCCCGATCTCCCCGCTGTGGGGTTTCCCGGGGTTGGGAATGGTGCCCAGCTGGCAGATCCCATGTCCAGGACTCCTCCCCGGCTGCCAAGGCAGCTTTGGGTGAAATTCCAGGTGCTGCCAAGGATCCACAAGGCCTTAAATGGTCCAACGGGTCCTGATGCACTCCGGGAGCGGGACAGGGATGAGGAAATCTGCAGGGCCCAGCCTTCTTTAGGACGGAGCTGGCAAAGGAGCCGAGGAGGAGGCAGCAACTGGTGGAAAAGTCCTGGCTCGGCCTTGGGAATGATGTTAATGAACATTTTCCACGAACCGGCTTGGCAGGAGGGGACGCGGGGTGGGAGGAAGGTGAAGCTGGGTCACTGGGACAACCAACGGCCACCCAGTGACCGTGCGGGGCGGGGAGGAGAGATCCCATCCCGCCTGGAATTCCTGGCTCCCTGGGCAGGACTTTGTCCAGGCTGAACTTCTCAAGTGTCTCCAGGCTCAACCTGACCTCCCTGCTCCTTTCCCAGCGCTGGGTGACAGCAGGTGACAAGGGTTGGACTTCGATGATCCCTGTGGGATATTCCAACTTGGAATATTCTGTGATTCTGTGAAGAGATGGGAGCATCTTCCCATTTCCTTAGGATCCATGTCCATCTCACATGACGGACACAAATCCCACCAACCAAACCTTCAAGGGAAAGCATTAAAATCCCCAAAACTCAGCTGCCTCAACTCCGGGGTTTTCTGCCCCTTGAGCACCCACGCGGCTTTTGCCGGAGCTATTCCGGGGATCCCCACGGCCAATCCAAGCGGGATTGATGGACTGGATGGATGTCAGGCTGCTTTAACATCCTCCTCTAAGTGGCTGTTGGGAAGTGATGGCTGGAGGTGCCGGAGCCGTTTTGACGCCGCTCCGAAGTGACAGCCAGTAAATGGCTTTTTTTTCCCCGACGGCTTTTTTATAATTGGGCGCGGGTGGAAACGGCCTTGAAAAAAAATAAAAAATAAAAAAAAATCCCGGCTCCCTGTCATTAAAACCTGGAGGACAACACATCCGAACATCATCCCGGCTGGAATGATGATGGAGGAATTTAACCGACGCGGTTATCCGAAGGAATTTGCTCCGAAACAGGTTTCTTCCCAGCAAAACGCCTGCAGGGAAGGGATGACTCCTGATGGTCATCTCCACATGATCAGAGGGATTTGGGATCTAAAAGCTCGCTAGGATCTGCCACAAATCCATAAACCCTCTCCGTCGGTATTTCCAGGAAATACATTTGAGCTAAAATACCTAAGGAGCTGGAGGAAAACCGGGATGAAGTTTTGAAAATCATTGGGAAAATGAAATTTAAGAGGAAGCAAAGCAGCTGGGAGCCCCCACTGTGGTCACCCATTCCGCGATCCCGGGAATCACCCGCTGCTCGCAGGATGTGGGGATTTTCCAACAGAGAACGGATCAGATCAGGAGATTCCAGACAGGAAGCAAAGACCGAATCTGTTGGTTTTGTGTTCATCTCTGCAGAAGTTTGGGTTGAAATCAGGAACTTTCTGCCTCATCACCAAATTCCCACTTCAGAGCTGTGATTCCGCAGCTTTTTTTCTCCCGAACTTCCCAATTTTCGCGTTTTTTGCCCCACCTCCTTCTACAAAGATATTAAAGTGTAAAAAATGAGAAAAATCTCAGCCCGGGATTTATCTCGGCGCCGTTATCAACAACCCCAGGCTATTAAGCAGCTCCAGTTCTCCCTGATAAGCCCCATCTTTAACGCAAGGATCGGAATTCCGTTGGAGACGCCGCAGTTAAATTAAAGGAGCAATAAGAACCCTCATTATCCCATTACAAACTGCGAGATACAACTGGAAATCCGCAAGATTTCCATAGAGATACGCGGATAGGATCGGCCGCGGAAAAATCCTGGTTGGTTTTTAAACCTCTCCTGGAGGCTACGAAGCGCTTCCAATGGGAAGATCCCGTCGCCACCACTGGGATTTATTATTTATTATTTATTATTTATTATTTATTATTTATTATTTATTATTTATTATCGTTGCCCAGAGGACGTGGACAAGGATTCAACATTCCCAGAAAACCAACGGGATGAACCTGGAGAGATTTCAGGCGGCTCAAATCCATCCCGGAAACTACTGATGACCTTAAAATCAACCCTATTACCAATCCTACACACTTTTTATTTTAAATAAAAGTTTCAGTTGCTCATCAATTTGGTGACTGAAGATTTCTGTGAAACTCTGGAAAAAAAAAGGAAAGGAAAGGAAAGGAAAGGAAAGGAAAGGAAAGGAAAGGAAAGGAAAGGAAAGGAAAAGGATAAAACATTAAGGAAAACAAGGATCCCAGGCTGCCGCTCTCCACCACTGGATAATTAAGAGAACACCCCACAGACATTCAATATTTTCTGCTGTAACGCAGCTCTTGTGGCTTTTTTTCTAAAGAAATGTGTTAAATTGAATGTATCAGACACACAAATTAAGGTTCTGGTGGGAAATCGTTGAATTTCCACAAGAAAGGTAAAAAATACCCAACCAAACACGCGAAAAACGACACAAAAATGAGGTTTCAGCTGAGAAAAAATCCCCACGTTTGAATTTTCTACAGCAAAATCAAGCAGCTGCCACTGCAAAAAAAACCACCAAGCTCCACCTGGGGGAGGAAAATGATTCTTCCCAAGGAAGCAGCACTTCCTTGGGCTGTGCTGCCCCTGCTCCGTGTTTTTTTCATGGATAAGACGGAAATCAGAGCTTTGGTGAAAGCAGTTGGTCCAATAAAAAGATGGATTTTAGGAATGAGATGAGCTGGGATGAGCATTCCCAGCACAGCTCAACCCTCCTGTCGTGGCTCCTGGTCAAGTGTCGCCATCCCAAGGCTGGTTGTGCCAGTCGGGATTCCAGAGGGATGGGGAACAGATTCCCCTCTTATCCGTGATTTATTCCAGCACATCTCCTTTCCAGGGAAGCCTCGTTGTTTAATCTCCCCGTGTCTCGCTGTTTAACGGCTCCCACGAGGGAACAATTTACCCACAGGCTCCGAGGCAGCCGACGGAAACAATCCGGAGAGAGAGGGATTTAATGCGGCTCCGGCGCTAATGGACACGGAGAGGCGGAGATTATTTAATACAAAACAATTTTCCAGCGGCAGCGATGGAATCATTGAGTGGTTGGGGTCGGAAGGGACCTTAATGATGTCATTCCAACCCCTTCCATGGGCAGGGACACTTTCCACTATCCCAGGGTGCTCCAATCCCATCCAGCCTGGCCTGGGACACTTCCAGGGATGGGGCAGCCACAGCTTCTCTGGGAATTCCATTCCAGGGCCTCACCACCCTCTCACGGAGGAATTCCTTCCCAATATCCCACCTAAATCTACCCTTCTTCATCTTTTTTGCCTTTAGAGCAAATCCCAAGGCAGATTTGGGATTATCTGTGGATGGGATGAAAGTGTTTGTCGTAATTCCCAGTTCGAGGCTCTTGGTGATGCAGAGATCCCAGCCCGTGGTTTGCCACCAAATTCGGTTTGGGTTGGAAAAGTCCTTTAAAATCCATCCTGTCCAACCTCCTGCCGTGGGCAGGGACACCTTCCACTATCCCAGGGTGCTCCAACTCCATCCAGCCTGGCCTGGGACACTTCCAGGGATGAGGCATCCACATCTCCATCCTGATTATCCCTTGACCTGGGGTCTCATCACCATGGATGCTTCACTCACTTGGAGCTGCCTCATCCCATCCTCTCCTGGAGAATTCCTGCTCCAATCCCCTGCACCAAATGGGAGGAGGGATGTGGAACCACAGAGGAGCTTTGACCGTAGAGCAGCTCCTTAAAAACATCTCCGGAAAAGCCTGGGGAGAACCTGCAGGAGGCTCCATTTCTCCCTCTCTTCCCACTTCCCTCTCGGGGTTTCCCTCCAGCGCAGGTGGCCCAGCCCAGAGGGTCCAAGCCCTTCCCAGCATGACCAGGTCAGGGCACTGAGCTCCGGGAAAAAAACTGGGACAGAGATCTCCGAGGTGGGAATCTCTCCGTGGCTTTAAGGGATATTTATGAGGTTGTGCTTAGGGATGATCCCTTTAGGAAACACAAACGGTGGAGAAATTTCCCAACCCAAGGAATCTGTAGGAATGCTGGAAATCACATCCTTGCTCTGTCCCCAGCTCCCTTCTGGAAACAGAATCCCGGAATTATTTAGGTTGGAAAAGACCTCCAAGACCATCAAGTCCAAACTTTGATCAATTAATTAATATTGGGGTAACATTCCCTTAACGAAGGACGTGGTCCCCTGTCCCCAAGGGTGGACTCAGACCCTCGATAGTCCACATTCCTGAACAAAGGACTTGGGAATGTAAAATTAAAGTTTTCTCACTTAATTCCAAGTTCCTGATAGGTCAGAGCAGGTCGGTCCCGGTACAAAGAGCAGTTGGAATTACAGCCCATGGAATGGGGCAAAGATGGATCAACTCAGCCTGAGAATCGTGCAACACATCCCTGGACGTACTTAAGGGACAGCACTGCCAAGGACACGTCATAAATTATGGATAATAATGGACATTTTTGATGGAAGTCCGCTAAAAATCGGGAATTGCGTTTCTCCGGGAGAGCACAAAGAGGAAAACGCGGCCGGGAGAAGAGCCCGGCGTGCCAAACATCGGCGTAAAACAACAACCTAAATTCCTTAATTACGGATCACCCCCATCGGAGTTCATCCACCCGGGATGCTCCGCACCTCCGCGTTCCGCGCTCTCCTCGCGCTCCAAACCGACATTCCTCGGACGGGGCGGGGGGGGAAAGGCAGAACGAGGGGAAGATTTACTCCCGTCCTAAATAATTCACAAGAAAAGGGACTGCGCATCTTTTAACAAGCCATCGTTTTATGAAGCAAGGTTAACATTTTTCCTTGATTCAGTGGAATATTATAAACTCTCCGGGGTCCATTTGAGGACTTTCTACTCGGAGCAAAGGCACGGACTCAGCACTTTTTATATTATTTAGAGAATAAAATTAACCCTTAATGGCCCGAGCTGGAATTTCTCCTCCCCAGTTAAATATGGCCCGCTCAGCAATTTCTCCCCATATATAATTACGGGCTGCTATCCATCATCTGGAGGAGAATGCTCTCCCGACATCCCGAAAGTGACGCCGTAAGCACTTTTCCTAATAGAATAAATATTCTAAATATCTCTTTTTGTATTTTCATTTAAATTGGAATATTTTAAAAATAATTGTCGGGACCCTGCCGGCGCGGTTGGCGCTGGAGCCGGAGGGAGGTGGCAGGATGCCGGTGTTTTCCTTCTGCGGGAATGTTTATCCTGCGTCACTCCCCCTCCGTGCGCTGCCACGGAAAGTAATTAGGCCCAGACTAATTTATTAGCGCTTCCCATCACTGCTGCTGAAGTCCTGCTTTCCTTAAAACTCTCACTTTTTGGCTTTTTTTTTCCTTTCTTTTTGCCAGGATTTTGCTCTTTGGTGGTTTCTCCTTTGGAAAGGACGAGGAAAACACCGGATGGGGTTTAGTGGGCTGGGTTAAAAGCAGGGCTCAACGATCTTAGAGACCTTTTCCAGCCTGAATGATCCCAGGATTCCATCTGACATTGTGTTTGGATTCTGGGATAGCCTGGTGGCCACGCTGGTGGGATCTGAGCACCTCCAGCTCCTCTTGATGGGTTGTGACTCTGCCAATGAGCTCTTCCGGGATGGAGAAAAGGAGAGGAAGAGCTCGTTGGGGCATCCATGGTTTCTCTGGGAAGCCTGTGCCAGGGTCTCACCACCCTCACAGGGAAGAATTCCTTCCCAATATCCCATCCATCCCCGCCCTCTGGCACTGGGAAGACATTCCNTCCAAGGATGAGCAGAAATCCCACACTATAACCCAGAACCCCTTTGGAAAACGGCAAAGAGGAGTTGGGACAGTCACTTGGATTCCCAAGAGAATACCAGCATGGTGTCCCCTGAGCCACAACACAAAAAAGTGGGATTCTGTGTTTTTCAAAAATCCTTTGGAACAGCAAATGGCAGCTGGTTCCAAGGCCTGCTCCAGGAAAGCTGCTCCCACCTTACATCGGATGCCAAAAACTCATGGATGAGATTCCAACTCTCCCCAGGGCGCACACAGAGTCTGTGTAGGACTTCACCGCGTGGATCCAAACTGGAGCATCCCCAGGACCTGGAAGTGGCTCCATGGATCCCCCAGGCACAGCTGGTCTCATTCCTAAAACTAATCCGGAAGTTTTTAAGGCTCAAGTTTTAACCCGTCCTGGAGCCAGTGTGGAAAATAAGGATTACTGCCTGTGGATTTTCTAGGTGGAACAGGGAATCCTAAATATTTTCCTTCATTTTTCATCATTTAAGTGAATTTTCATCATTTAAGTGAGTGGTTTTCAGGGCAGGTGCTTCCAGCTCGGACACTGATAACACGGACACCCCATGGAGAAACATCCAGGAAAACTCCAGCACATTTAAGAGCTGAAGCCTTTGATTTTTTTCCCTTTTTTCCCTTTTTCCCCTTTTTCCCCAACCAAACCACTTTCCCAAAAACCCTTTGGAAAAGCCCAGGCCTGCTGTTCATCCCCAGCAGCTTCCAGCTCTTCCCTGTGCTTTTCCCACATGGAAAGCAGCTCACGGCTTCGGCTTCGACCCCGGAGATCTGGGATAAATCCCTCTTTACCTTCTCTCCCATGGGACAATATCCCTTGAGGAAATCCTGGCACACTTCCGCCTTCCTGGACACGTAGACGTGGCTGTAGGGGCAGTTGCTGTTGCTGCAGATCCCCTTCAAGTAGTAGGAACACACCGGCATCTGCGGGAGGAGGAGAAATCCGTCAGCATTCCCGAAAATCGCGACTCGGAATCGCTGCCACCCGCCCACCCCCAGACCTGAAATAAAAGCGTGACAAGTGTAAAATAAATGGGAATTTTTTGCCAGCCACGGAACCCGGAGGTGTTTTTAGCTTTTCCATCGGTCTCCTGCAAGGCAGCTCCGTGGAATTACGTGTTCCCGGTGTTTGGATACGCCAGGAGCGGAGGTGCTTCCCTCAGCATCCTTCAGGATGCCGGAGAGAGGGTGAAAAGTTGGGAACTGCCACCGGGAAGGAAACTGCCTCTGGACAGTGCAGGGAATGCCACAAACTCCCAGAAAAAGGGATGATGCAGCAATGGAGATGGGAACAGCGGCGCAGGGATCACACCCGGCCCGGCTGCAACATCCCACAGGGAATTCTGGCCAAAACAGCATCCTGGGGATGCTTCCCATTTGGTTTTTCCATGGATATGGAGCTGGCTGGAAGGGGGTTGGAAAAGGCTCCAAAAAGTGGTTCCTAAAAAGGGGAAAAAACACCTCTGCAAGGATTTTCGGGGGCTGCATCATTCCAAGGCATTATCCTGGAATTCCCCAGGGCTGTGACATCTGCGCACTGGGACAGGGATTATCCAGGAGGGAATGAAAGGAGAAGGAAAGCCCAGGGGTGCTGCCATGAGCAGCGGGAAAAGGAGAGCAGCGGGATACACGGAGCAAATTCCCGATCCCGCGCTCCCGCATTCCCGAGCTTTCCGCAGCGCGACAGCCGACGGGGGCGGGTGAGGGGAAAACCGACGGAGCAAGGATTCTCCTCGTCGTCCTCGAAGCACAAACTTCACCTTCTGCCAGCTGCTATCATTAAAAACAAATTACCAGCCTGCTGCCATATTTCAGCATCCTTAACTCACCGGCAGCTTCCCGCTTCCCGCTTCCCGCCCCGACCAGGCAGCTGCCACCGCCGGGAACGCGCGCTTCCCGAAGGTCCAGCTCTTCCTGCTCCTACATCCCGAATTTCCTCACGGCTCGGCGTGGTATCGATCCCTCCACCCACCAGCGGCATCCCGGTCCAACCAGTCCAAGCATTCCCAACTAATATTTACAATCCCGCAATAACCGCGGCTATCCGGGGGGGAAAAAAAAAATCCCTTATCCCTGAAGGGCACATTAAGGGTTGAGCTAAATTGCCTCGCTGGAGGCCGGGAGGAAAGAAAACAAAGGGTGCTTTAAAAGAGGAGAGTTTATTTTTAATTGTCTTTTAACTGCAGGCATTAACATAAAGGACAGGGCTCTGGGGCGATCTTTGGCGGTGCCGGCGGTGTGACCGTAAACGATTCCCTTAATGCAGTTTTTGATATAGAGCCCAAATTAGCTCTAATAAAAAGGGATAATAAAGGCAGCTCTCCGACAAAAATAAACTCCTCCTCGCTGTCAAGCCCGAGCCATTATCAAGAGGAAGCAGCGCTCTCATTTCAATTAACCTTGTTTGCACCCCGGCACGTCCACACAAATAACAATAACATTAATTCAAGGCACTGGGGCGCTGCGGCCGCCTTCGACAGCTTTGACTCTCCGCAAGCTCTGGAGGCAGCGGCTAAATGAACCCGAAACTCCGCGTGAGCCTCCAAATTGCTCACAACTGAGTTTTGAAGCTCTATTAGGGAGAAAAATGCTGATTCTTCCCGAGTTCCTCAAGGGGAAAAGCTGTTGGAACAGCAGCGGGCGGCCGCTCGAGTTGCCGGCCTCTGGCAACCCGCGCTTCCTTCGCATTCCCTGGTTTCTCCCCAAAGCTGGGATGTGTCAGTGGCTCTGATCCACTGTGGAAAAATTCCCTGCGTGTCACTTCACACTCGTGGAGCAAAATTCCTCAAGCAGTGAGGATCTGGCACAAATTTCCCAGAGAATCTGTGGATGCCCCATCCCTGGAAGTGTCCAAGGCCAGCTTGGACGGGGCCTGGAGCAACCTGGGATAGCGGAAGGTGTCCCTGCCCACGGCAGAACAAAAAGAGCTTTTTCCCTCTTCTCCAGGTTCTTTTTCCTCCCCAAAAACCACTGGAGTTTGGATCTGCAAAGCTCTGTAACCATCTGGATCCGTCCTCCATCCCGGAGACCATTCCCTGCTTGGAGCAAAGGGTTTGCTGCTCTAGGGTGGGGAAAAACTCCCTGCTGCTGGGACAGCTGAATCCATGCGGTTTCCCATAGAAAACAGGGATTTTTCCCACAGAAAATAGGGATTATTCCCATTTTTCAGCAGGGAAACCGAGGCATGGGAGAGCACAAAAGCTGAGAAACAGTTTTGTCCTGAAACCAAGAGCCAGGTCCTGCAAGCCCTTGATTCTTCACCTCCTGGATTGGATACCCCATCCCAAAAACCTGAAACTTCTCCAACGAGGAGGTTTTGGGGTGTCCCTCTCCAACAACCACAAAGTGAAATCGAGGGGATCGAAGAAATCAGGAAATCAGGAATCCCACATGGAAAAAAATCACGGATCGCGTTAAAACAACCAAAAACCGATCATACGCGATCCCTCATCTGAGAAAAAGTGGGATTTGCTCCGAAAATTCCATGAGAGGGAGGAAAACTGCTTCCTTCCTCTGCTGAGAGCCTCCACCTGCTTTTCCCAGCCCTGATAAATGAGGGAAAAGCCACCTCTGCCAAGAACCGCCCGGGTTAACAGGGAGCTCCGGGACTCGGAAAGCGAAGTTGGGAAGCGGCATTCCCGCGGCAATAAATCACCCTGGAACAGGTTTGAACTCCCTGGAGGAGAGGTTGTTTCTCTCCCAGCCCTCGCTGATGACGAGGTGGCAAACGGGGAGACCTTTGAACCACCCTCGGGGTGCTTAATCCTGTGAAAAATATTCCCCTTTCCCAACAGAGCACGGCGGGAAGAACGCGCTCCGAAAGCTTTTTGGAGTTGGCACCGCCTGTTTTAATTTTGGTTTGTTAATTAATGACTCGTCTCGAGTTCAGGTGATGCTTCGTTAGCCGAGGATAAAGGTGGGACGGGCTGAGGTCACTGCAATCCCATGGGATCCCATCCCAGGGATTCTGCCCCCAAAATGCTGTTGGAGAACAGCTCCTTGACGCGCTCACTCCTTTTTAATTTGTTAATTAATTTGTTTAATCGCTGTTACTCTTCTCTAAATGGTGAGGTGCTGCTTAAAGTTGAGTTTTCCATCATTTTCCATTTATCCACCCAAAACGGAGCCCAGAAGCCAAATCTGGAGCTCCTCCTTGAGGGACCAAGATAACCCAAATGTTCCCGGAGGGAAAACTGAGGCCGCATCTCCACCAGGAATTTAAACACGCCAGGGAATATTCCTGGATACGGAGACCACAAATTCATCCGCATCCAACCATTGCACCCTTTGGTGGATGAACCACCAACTGCAACATTCCTTGGGAATGTCCAAATCCCAAATTTCATCCAGGTTTTTCCCCTGGGACCAAAAAAAAGCTTCACCACCTTCTAAAATTCCATTTAATTCGGAGTTTACGGAGGATGAATATCAATCCTTCGCCTCCGAGGTGCAGGCAGAGGGTTGCGCATCGTTTACTCGGATGACAAGGAGTTGCTGGCCTCGCTAATTACAATAATTTTGGATAAACCCACAGCCAATCCCACTCCGAAGATTCTTGCATTCTTGGCTTCTTTATTTCTGAATTCTGACTCTGTTACAGGATGAAAAAAAAAAAAAACCAAACTG
>VYZT01018090.1:201862-245427 GCA_013400735.1 Pomatostomus ruficeps | reverse complement strand
ATTTAGGGTGAACCTCTGGAAGCCTCTAATTCAACCCCCTGCTCAAAGCTGGTAACAGCTGTCTGCACAAAGCCGTGGCAATGTTTTCCAGACAAACCAGCAGCATGGGGATATTCCAGACAAACAGGTTAGCTTAACATATTCTATGCAGCAGCCTCAAGGCACGGTCTAGAAAAATAATTGTAAAGCTGAAGTCAGTATCTTCATAGAAGCAGGAAGCACCAGAAAACATAATAAAATTGAAGAGTGTGTCACTGAGGAGCTGGACAAACATAAAAATTGTTTTTACAGAGCCACTACGGGCACACACAGAAACAACAAAGTCAATGTTTCCTGTAAGCATAAAGCTTTTATCAGGACAGTTTTAAACAACAATTTTCCATGTGACAATCTGACAGTTTCTCACCAAAACTCTCTAGACTCCCAAAGATTTCCCCTCTTCCCTTTTCCTGCAAATAACAGTCACCCTATCTTAGAAATCAAAGAATGAAGTTGTCAGACAAGAGAGCGAGAAATGAGAAAACAGAACCTCTGAATGTTATCCTGAGACTATGGCTACACCGTCAGAGAGCTGCACTCCTGGCTGACTCCTTTCTGCTGGAGTGAGCCAGTTTCCCAGATTGCTCCTGTTAAACTTCACCCAGGACAAGAACTGCTGCCTGAAAACTGGCCTCAGGAAATCTCAAATGAAGACCTCGTGGAGACAATCCTTATCAATCCTACAGATATGCAGGAATCAATAACACATATTTTGCTGCCAAACAGTGATGGAACTGAAGAGGTTCTCCTGAATACAAACTACAAGTTCAAGCTGATCATTTTCAAGCCACCCTACACCTTGAGCATCTTCATATAAGAAACAAAAGCACCCAAAGAGGGGCCCCAAGAAATGCTGTCACAATGGTTCTCCAAACAGCATCACAAATCCTCCTCTACCTTCCAGACAGCCACTACAAAAAAATCATCCTTCAACAAAATGCATGTTCAGGTGTCTTCCTGCTCAGGAACTGGAGCCTGTTCCACACACAGCCTCAGCTGAAAAAGAGGACTTTGTGCTCCAGGCACAGACTGCCACGGGCACTTACATCAGCAGATGAACAGCTACAGAGCTCACAGTCTCCCCAGGAAATACACGGAAATCCAACACCAGATACTGACAAACAGCTTAAAATACTGCTTGATGACCAGTACCAGAATCCAGTTTCCTTGAGACAGGAAATTGAGGAAACTTACACTGGTAGAGAAGTGTTGCGTTTTTTAAATTTCTAGATTGTGAGAGGAAAAAAGCTGTAGTTTTCTTGACAACATCTCCCAAGGGGACTATCTGGCATCATTATGTTATGACAGTTTTGGAAATCTATGAATGCAAGAGTTTCATCCAAGCACAAAGCATTATCAGCAACTGAAATATTCTCCTGTGCACAACATAAAGTCATTTGCCTTGGGGATGTGGCTAATTTAGGGTATTAAGCAGTATTTTAGTAAACAGGTGATGGATGGTAACCTCACCCCACAGATTTCCTGTGTGACTGATGGTCATGGAGCAAGCCCTGAGCTAACAACTGCCCTAAGTCACCTGGACTTCACAGCACCCTCCTGTCCTACAGCGGCCTGGGGACCAGCACAGCACAGGACAAATGGCACACACCCCTATCACAAACAGCACACCAGGAAAATCGAGGGTTTCCAGAAGGTACCACAATGTCCTGGGTAAGAAGAGGCTTTGGACTAAGTACCTGTGGCTGTGGGCAATCGATAGACCAGATATGGTGAGTTTGCTATTTCCTGACAGTGACTGATCCCAGGGGGTACAAAAGAAAGGTACCTGAAATGTAGTCATGCACGATTTCAGAATAATCCCTTCCCTGAGAGAGTGCTTTGCTAGGTCCTTTGCCAGTTATTAATTGATCTGTGCCTGAAGCATATTTATTCTATAAATTCTTAATGCTGTCTGATGCAGTTATGAATGTCCTCACCCTCAAGAAAAACCCAGAATATTTGTAACTTTTCCTCAGAGTTTGGCCTAAAAAAAAAATCTTTTACGGGAGTTATTTATTTACACAGATCTTAAGTATATCCTCTTATTTACCTCATCATTTTTTCCCCATCTATAAAAGGAAGATATTACCAACTTGTCTATCCCACAGGGACCAAGGATTAAAGTACTAAGTACTGTACATCCAAGTTGGTGCAAACATCTGTCCTTTATATATCCTCTCCCAGATTTGACATCCTATCCCCTGAGCTTGAAAGAGTTTTATACTAGGTGACATGTCAGAGCAAATGTTTGTGGTCATTTTCTGGAGAGAGGACATTTATAAAGAGGAAATAACAGAAGAAATCGAGGAACACTGTAGATATTTCAACATCCACAACACAAGACTTGGGTTGGTGGACAGCATGGGGATGCTTCAAACATCCTCAAATATTAAGCCTTTATTAGTTTATGATAGGGAAGATAAAATACACCTTCTGGATTCAGAGGAGAACTTTCACACTTTATTCTTTTACAAACCTCTGAACATACAAGGGTTGAACATACAATGGAGGTCAGGGAGGCGGGACAGAAGAGGGAATTAGTCTGTTATGCATTTGGGAGAAATGCTCCCAGCTGCTTGGGCTCCAGTAACACATCTCAGAATGGACGGCTTGTACCTAAGGTCTCTGGCAGTTTTGGCAAGAAAGTGACTGAGTTCCATATTACCATAGGTTTAACAGGAGCTATTTGGGGATAAAACATCCCACACATGTGGAAATTGATATTATTTCTACACTTCAGCACACTGGACTTTGTGAAGGCTGGTACATTAAGACATCACTCACAGCTCTGGGCTAGGTACAAAGCAAGCTTGCTTCCCTTAAGAGAGATGTTTTCTATCTGCATCAAGAATGACCCAGAGATCCCTCCCTCACAGAGTCAAATGTAAGGGCACTTCCACTTTCCCCAGCGTGTTCTCACCATGCAGACCCTAAAACCAATTGTCTCTGTCTATTCTCCCTATACTTTTCTAATGGCACTTCCACATAAGAAATAGAATAATAGAAATTGATAGTATTTGATCTTCCCCTTGAAGTTACCTGCTCCTCAGACAGAAATAGAAATGGAAAAAGTAAATTCAAACAGTCATCTGCCCCTGCCATGTTCTGAGCTTGTCTCAACCTTTGGAAAGTTTAATGTTTTAAAGTTTTTAGGACTTCCCCTCATGATAAGCACAACAGCAGAAGCATTTAATCTTTTAAGAATCAACCTGGAATTCACTACGTAAGAACTCAATCTCTACACTGAATGAAAATGTAGGTATAGCCAAACACCACATCAACCCTCAGAGCTCTCAAATCACTGGGGGAAGCCAGCAAACAGCAGTTAATCAGTCAAAGCCTTTTCAAACCTTCCTTAATCAGAAATATACACTCTTGTGTACTGACACAGAAAACCTGTCCCAAGAAAAGAACATATTCAAGCGAGACCCAGCATACTGAATCTGGAATGCATCACCCTCATTTTCTTCATGACAACTCTTGAAAGGGTGTTATTGACAGGACAGCTCTTGGGATCACTGTGGACAGGCATTCAGGAGCCTACACTAAACCACCAATTCTGTGCTGACATTGTAGAATTAGTCCTTCTAGCAGTTCTGTTCTTGGAGGGTCAGCCCCTCTCGAAATGACTGAACCCCTCCTCCCCCCATGCTGGTAATCCTCAAAAGCATGGTATAGCTAAAGCCAAATAAAAATTACTGGATAAGAGATCCAAATTTTTTTGCATGCTCCAAAAGAAGTCAATTTGCACACATCTCCATCTCAGTGTCCTATTCACAAGTGCTGCATTGAGCCTTTTCATCTTAGGTACACCAAGCATGAGTACAAGGTACTGTTCAGTTCTCAGAATGGGAGCCTTCTTTTGAAGGCAGCTCAAAATGTCCCTTCCTCAATGGCAAGAAACAGGTAGATTCTGGTTCAGGATCACAGCAGTGTTTTCTCATGCCCAGAAAATGTCAAGGGAAATACAGAAGGATGTAAACAACTCTCAACTAACTGTTGCTTCTTCATCCAATTGGTTGGTGACAAAAATCTTCATTCTTGTGTTTTGTAACTCACAGAAACAAACAATTGAAATGCACTTTTAATGTTCATTCAGCCAAAGATTTTACAAGAATAAGCAAATTATTAATACTTTTATTAAACCCGCTAACATACAGACTTGGAATACAATTTAATCATGTTCTTGGAAGGAGGGAAGTGGAAGTGCAACAACTCGAGATACGTATTTGCATATCCTTACTTGGGACACTTTCAATATCTTATGTACAAAAATGCTGTCAGCCTCAGAACCATTCTGTGGTATCAGACCAAGGGAAGAGTCTGCATAGAACAAACACGACAAAGAAACAGATGGAAAAAATGGCAACAGATGTACTTTGCCAAAGACTTTGTACTCATCAAGTAAAATATAAATGTAATACACCATTATTTGATCTACAACTTCCTATGCTTTCTCTCTGTGGTTACATATAGATAGCTCTCTCAAGCTTTTTATAAATGTTTCATGGTATTATTTGCTTGTACGAGCTGGGAATTTGAGATGAGGTCTTCAGCTCAGTTCAGACCTAACTGATGTGATATCTCTGCACTGCAACTTCTACCTGTTCAGTTTGTACTGTCTCCCAAGTGCAGAGTCTCTAATTGGAAATTTTCTCCAAATCCCACTCCCTGGTAAACTCCTGGGCAGCCCACGTAAGGTACAGCACAAACATGAGAGAAAATCCAGTGCACAGGAATAGTCAAACCAGTATAAGAAACTGTAGGCCTGTTGTGTTTTTTAATTACTGCAAGAACAAATAATCAAAGTCTTCATATAACTATCTCCTCTGCAAGTTTGCCTATGTAAAAACAAATTTCAGGAAAATGGAGAAAGCAATGGAGAAGGAAAAACCATGAGCATTTTTCTTCCCCGTCATGCCAACTTCCATCACCATCACACATTCCTACCACCCATTTCCTTACTGGAAGAAGTTTCAGTCAAATAATGAAGTTGGGGAAATTGTGGAATGAGGATGCCATTAATCTTTTTATTAAAAGGAAGATATAATTGATGCAAAAAACAGTTCTCATTTGTCATGAGGGTGCCTCTGTAATTTCAACAGTGGCCCAACCAGAAAGAAAATGGTAAAAAATCACATTACAGCACATGCCAAACATTGGTCAATGCCTCAAGCATCTAGTCTTTATCCCAGTATGAATTTCGAAGGAAACAAGGCAGGACATTTTCACAATTCCACCTTTTCTAATATTTCAAATAGATGCTTCAGCTTACAACTGACAATTATAATGAAAAATCCATTCTAAATTTCTCTCTTCTTTTACTTTGTTTTCCTGTTAAATATTGTAAGTAGTTTTCAGCAACTGATCCTCTGCAAGGCTTTGCACGCTTGCTTGCATTGTGCTTGCTTTATTTCAGGGACCAACCAGCCTTCGTATTTAAACAAGCAGAGATAAAAATGATTGTAAACACCACTCAAAGTTGATTCTCAGGTTTAACGAGTCCGGGAATTTGAGCCAGTGGCACTTCCCAGGTAAACACTTCACTCGTAGAGCTTACATGGGGCAGCCTCGTGCATCTGCCACCCAAGTCATGGGCGGGCAGTGGTGGGGAATCAGCATGGGGGCCTCTTGTACAGCAACTGTCCCCCCAAAAAGTCACTGAAGTCAATGCTGACCTTGAACTCCACAGTCAGAATGTAACTGCACTGCCTTCCTTCCTCTGCTGAATTCCCAACCAGACATTAGAAAGGACCAAGCAAACAGGGTAGTACCAAACATGAAAAGAATGCACTCTTGCCAAGGCTGTTTGTATCTACAGAAAGGCTGATGAGTTTAGTGACAAGAGATTGTTCTGATCATCACAGAACCCACCTATTGGAAAGGCTGAACCCCAAGACAGAGAAGAGAGAAACAAAGCTTGGTTTCACAGGCAAGAAGATCAAATTCCGTTAGAATGAAAGAGGTGATTTTGACTCTCTTACCTGCTGAACGTATCTGTCTGTAGTTTTCCACATATAGTAATATTCTATAATGCTTGTTAAGGACTTCCATGGGAGCTAGGGACACAAAGGAAAAGCAGCATTTATTGAAGTGAGCTGGCACACAGTCTCACTGAAATTCACAGGATTCTTCTGACTGACAGTTTGCAGCAGAGTCTCGCAACTACTAACCCTCCTCAAAAAAAAAGACAGTCTGAATCTACAAAGTGAATTAGATGCATGTGGGACCCATATTAAATTAAATTCCCTTTCAAAACATCCTGAGCTTTCAGTGTAAAAGTGGAACAGGCTGCAGGTAAATCTTCATGCTGAACTGGCTCCACAGCAAACCACTCCAGAGTGACACAATGTGGAAGGGAGCCCACAGGCTCGGACTCCCTGCTTAGGAAGCACAGACTCTAGCAAGAGTCACAACTACAGTATCACAGTGCTGATATGCTTGGCTTTAATGGAGCTGGCCCATTTAAAAAACAAAACAAAATAAAGCAAAACAAAACAAACTGCTAACAGAATTGTGCCCTGCCAGCTCTGTTCTCTGCATGAGAAGCGCGAGGATTTCAGCAGGACCACAGAGAATGTTGCTCTTTCCAAGTCCCTTTAAAAGATTAGAGCACAGGACAAACAACACTGAAACTACTTGTTTTGTTTCAGAGGACTTGAAAAGTGACACAGTGAAACCTGGCTCCCTTACAGTGCTCCATTCAATCTGCAGGCTGAGCACCTAGGGTGGAGCTTTGGTCAAACTACAGGACACTTCCCTTGGATGCCCAGGATTCCTTTTGAAAACTTTTAAAAGGCCCTTTCTGAAACCACACTGTAAAGGTGACTACATTTTGATGTTTCAGAAGGCCCAATACTTATTCTCCTTCAAACACAAATTAATCTAGAGCAGCTCGGCTGTCACAACACTTTCCTACACCCTCCCTCGGCTGTAGTGGAACAGATGATTCTAAATTAACGTTTCTAAAGGAAAAGCGATCATCTGTGATTTGGAATTCTGACTGTACACCAGGCTGTCACCAGGATGAAGTCTGCTTTTCCCCACTTTACAGCAAAGCACACGTTCCAGTTCAAAGTCCCCTTGTTCGACACGATGAAAAACACAGTTTAGACAAGCTGCAAACCAGCTCAGTTACCAACTGGAGCCAGTCGCCACGGGGCCCCCGTTTCATATACTTACAAAATCTTGCTGAATGTCAGTGAAATCTTTTCCATATTTTTCTAATGCTTCCTCAAAGAGGTTTGCCTCTGAAGCAGACCACTCCTCCATCTCATCTCTGCACAGGACTGGCCCACCTTGTGGCACAAGCGCGGAGATTGCCTTGGAAATGTCATAGACATTTTTGTGCAAAGTGTCCATAGCATGGAACTACAGGGTTGGAAAGGAGAGAGAAATTTAAGGACAAGTATCTGGGGGGAAAAATGTTTAACAGTGAAGCAGCAATGACAAATTCTGCACTCAGATTTGAAGGTGCAGTATTCTACACCTAACAAAGTCAGTAAAAACTTGTTCCAAGCTCACACTGACTATAGTAGTCAGCATACAAACCTAACATTCAGTAACAGGGAGGTTTGTGGAACACAAGCCCTTGTGTATCAATAATTCCTATCAGCTCCTAACCAACACCACCAGTGCAGCAGTGCTGGTAACAAAATACAACAGGATAGATCCACTCTCCCCAGGACTGAGCTACCATCCACAGATAGGGCATGGAGATAGAGGTCCAAGGGCGTTTCCTCACAGACATAGCCATACACTTTGTCAAATAATCCACAAAAATTTCACATATGAAAAACAAGAGCAGCAACACACATATACATCCCCCCCAAGGGCAGAAACCTCAAAAAAGATTCAAGTTAAGTCACATATCACAGCTAAGTAGGAAAAAAGAATGACTCTCAGGGGCAATTACTCCTCAGAAAGCCGAGCCACGGCTGTCTGCAACTTGTGATTTACAAGGGCTGAGAACATGCCGAGAGGGAGGAATTGCTATTAGTAAATGAAAGCTTGGCTTTATTTCCCCATTTCTGCAGTTTTAATCAGGATGTTATTTGCCTTTCATCATACCAGTTTTGTGCACATGCACAATTAACCTACACTGTTCTAGACTAGAATTTGTTCTACAGATAAGTTTACATTACTCCAGTTATGAGGTGAGGCTTTGATAACAGTTCTCTAGAGACTACATAAATTTTATTCCAATTTTCATTAAACTTTCTGTAGCATAAAAGTTCAAGTTTTTTCCTTTCCTTGACCTACTCAGCAACATTTATGATTATAAAATGTTAATAATATCAGTACTCCTCAGGTACTCTAAACTGGAGCTCATCAAAGAGAACACCACCAACTGACATTCCTTATCTGACCACAAGCTTTTCCTCCAGACATCCTTGATCAATCTTGCCCAAGGATGCCAGTGACAGTCTGGTATTGGGGAAGCGATGAGGAATGGCATTCTGGTCCTGTAACATTACAGAGGCAGACAGTAATTTGCATTCTTCTCAACAGAGCTACTGAATCCATGCAAAGGATGGGCTGTCAAGCATGTCATCAGAATATTTTAATAAAACTAAGCAAAAAAAAATCTCATAGTATTATCCACGATGGATCATTAGAGGCACAAGGCCAGAAAAAGTTACTTCATCTGTAACTAAAGGATTCCTTTACAAAGACAGGGTCTGCTTCACAGCAAGCCACAATTACAATCCATCTGCCCCTCTCTCTCTGCCAACTCTTAATGCTGAGGTGAATATTTTGCATCTCTCACAAACTTCAGGTCCTCTAAAAAAAAAATCTTACCAGTGTGATGTCCCTGGAGGCTGCTGCAGCACTCATGTGCAAACTTGGCTGTCTGACAGAACTACTGCAATCCAGGGCTCGGGCAAACGTACCAACAGACCTGAAAGAAATTAAACACAGCATTGACTTTGCGTGCAAACCCAGCACAAATATAAACACCCAGCCAACGCTTTCTGAGTTGAGCAGACTCCATTTCCCAGTTACAAGATTACACGATTTGGCGCTCACTCTGAGCCAGAGACCGTTCTCTTCAAATGTGGTTTGTTATTATGAACACTTTATTCTACTTAGTTCATATGACTGAAGAGGCTTCAGCATGGCAGAGGAAACAGAGAAAGACTCAAGGGTCACCAATGAGGAGTTTTCAGCTACTCTCTTATCCCTTATCTCCCAACAGACTTGAGCTGCAACAGGAACAGAGCACAAGCAAGCTTTATGAATAACAATAGTCTCTTCCACAATGGCAAGAGCTGTGCTGCACTGTCCAAAGATACAAAGACAGATGCCAAGACCAGACACAAAAATGCAGCAATGCAAGCATTCTTCTAAAAGTTTCAGAAAAATTAGAAACAATATTATTTTACAACTTAACATTGTATAATATATATCATAAAGGCTGCATGAGGACACAGCAATCCTCAAATACTTCACACCTCATCATTTCTGCATCTGAGACCACAATCCCTGTGCTCTTCATTTTATTCCTAAAGAAATTAGTTGGAGGAATCTGTGACAAACATTGGTTCTTAGAATTCCTACTCCCCTGCCTGCTTGCTACACCACATGGGTGAAACACTTGTGCTCCTGCACAGTGAACTGGAGCTGAACTTCTCTGAGCAACTACAACAACAAAAAAGGTGGGTTGGGTTTTTCCCCCTCCCCTCAGATCACTTCCCCAAACTAGCTGAGAGCACAGAGGAACACACTAGTGCCGAGCAGTGCAGGAGTAGGAAAGGTAAATGTTTAAGCAGTAGTTGTCATCAAACATCTAATTCTGGCCAAAATCCAAACCAGCCTCCCCCATCCAAGTGTCTGTGGCAATTCACACTTCGCCCTCTTCCCAGCCTCCCAGTCACCATCCCCATCCCCGCCACACAACTCCCCCGTGCCCAGCTTTAGCTGAACCGATACTTTTGTGTGTGTGTGTGAACTAATTATAAACTGGAACGCTTTGCTGATTCTGAACAGAAGCAATTCTTGCACTCGTCTTTGCAGTGATTCTCTTTACAGCTCGCACCTTGCGGCGGCTGGATCAGCAAACCCAGTGGGCAGCACTGAACTGCCAGGAAGAGCCACTAAAACCAGCTCTGCCACCAGAAGCCTACACAAGATGGAAACTCCCATCACAAAGCAGCTCCACAGTCACTACAAACCAACCCACATGAAAACCCAAGAGGGGGAAGAAAAAACCAAAAAAAAAAGCAAAAAAAAAAGCAAAAAAAAAAGGCAGAACCAGAGTTCATCCATAAAGGTAGCACAGAATTTGGAGAGTGTTACCTGTTTATTTTTCCCCAAAATTATTCAGTCACCAATTTCTATGAAAGACTAAAATTTAATACAGGCTTCTGTTCATATAAATGCATATGAATGAATTAGTTCACGTTTTAAAAAGGAAAAGTTGATCAACAAAGATTGCCTTGGGCTTAAATAAAAACACCATCAGTACAAATTTGCGGGGTTTTATTTTATTGTGCCTACCTTTTGGAATCTAGGCATTAGAAAGCATCCTCACTCCATCACAAGCATTTACCAGAATTCTTAGCAAACCATTAATGGATGTTAAAACATCACTGGTTTTGAAAAACGCAGCAAATGAACAGAGCAAAAAACTGCCAAGAATTTAATTCACTAAGTCTTCTGCATGCTGACCAAAACATTTGAAAAATCCCACCAATTACAGGATCACTTTTACATGCAACTTGCTTTGCTTTTATGAAACTAAGCTGTAAATCTGAGAAGCTGTTCCTAAAGTCATGCAGTTCCCAGGAAGGCATGTAAAATGTCCCTCATTTTAAAGTGGAGCAAGTGAATCAAGCAACCAAAACCAGCATTCATGATAAAAAAACCAAAAGAGAACATAAGAAAGTGCTTGGAAGAGTTACTAACGTTTACGTCTCCAAAGGAGAGATAAAATGCTCTTACCGGGCTACCACCAGGAACTGGTCTATCTGCTTGTCTACTAGTGGGTTAAAGGCTTCCCAGACTTTTGTTTCAAGTTTTGACTGATCTCTTCCATCATCCTCACCTGGTTGAAAAAGAATCAAAAATATTTAGTATGACTCTTTTAAAATAAAAGTACTTTCTAGATTATTTTTTTCTCTCACAATAATGTCACTGTTAGCCCATCTCAGTTAGTGTGCCTGACAGGCCACTGCGAAAATTTCATTCTTCTTTGTATGTGGCAATTTTAGCTTGACAGACACAGCAACACAGCTCATCCGAAATGGGCAATCAGATTTTCACAAACTGGTGTCCAAGGATATGTCATGGGAAACAGAGTACATCTTTCTCCAAACTAGACAGTGTCTTTTCAGTTTCTTTCCCCAGATCATCTATCGTCCTCATTTATCTTGCAGCAGTTCCAGGAAAACACACTTCCAGCTGCTCTGAGCAGGCAAAGAGTAGCTGGTTCAACCCACGTCAGCTGCTTTCTAGGGGGGAAATCATGGCATCAGACACTCTTTATATTCCTGGGTCTATACAAACCAGAATACCCTGGTAAAATACGGGAGCTACTGAGACATTCTTCTTCTTTCTGCTTCCTTTAAAACATCTGGAGATTATCCTTCTCTGAAGCCCCATGTTGGCCCACTGAGGGAACAGGATGCCTTTCAGATTAGTTCATCCTCACTTAGGAGACTTGTCCAGCTGTTGGATAAATACCAGTTTCATAGACAAATTAAACAAGAGTCCTGACCCATTTTTTTGCCTGTTTTAACATGAGACTAACAGTGTCAGCAGAGCTTCTGAGCAAAGACAGAAGCATCTCATTGCTTCCACATCTTGGCCCATCCAGATTGGATATCGTCTTTCCGACACAAGTCACAACCCTCTCTCTCTTAGGAGCAGCTTCTGGATAGACCCTTCCCTCTGCATTACACCGGGCTCAGGAAAGAACAATTAGATGCCAACACTCCCCATCCCTCTCAGTTTTTCCACCCACTTTTGGATCTGTAGGGTAGCACAGAGACAAATCTGAAGTTAGTTACTATCTGATAGATATTACTGGTTCCTGCTACTCCTCCCTCGTCCTCAGGCCAGTGTCCTCGCGGTCCCACTGCTCCATGACACAGTGGGGGCAGGCTGGAGTCTCCACACACGCTCCAGCCAGCAAATTCTTCCTCCTGCCTGTTCTGCAGGTGAGAAGTCTAGGCTGGCAGCCAACACTGGGATGGGGAGAGGGCTCCGGGGAAAAGGCACCCAAGCAGTAATGGGCAAATTGATGAGGGCAGACAGCATTTAATTGGCAGCAATTTGGGAGCGGCTCTTATAGGGAAGTGAGGCTTGATTAAAAACACAAAAGGCTTTATAGATGTGGTGGAAATTTGTGTTTCCCATGGAAATTCTGCAATCTCTTAATAAAAAGAGTGCAAGCTCCAAGAGAGCCCATTAATTCAATTTATTTCAACAACTTTTATGATTTGGACAAATGCCCATTTAAAGACCCATTTGCAAGAGAACTAATTGTTTTCAGTGGGCAACAGCCTCAACAAATCCAGCCATCGTTGTACACGTGGCCTGGCAGTGGAAACCACCTCCCACACCTAGGCAGGCCTCACACAGAGAAGTGGCCACATTCAATGTGAACTCTTGACAATTTAAATAAATTACAAAAATTACCCTCTTTTAGTAAGTCTGTTATATCTGCCTGGTATCTGTTTCCAACTCGAATCTCTCCTTTATCAGCAAGCAGGGTCTTTTGTTGAGGATCATACACTAGTGAATAAAAGAAGAAATCCTAAAAATAAAACAAGAACAAAAAGGTAAGCAGTGTTATTACCTTTTACTTTCAACTTTGCAACCATACTACCAAGCTTTTACAGTTTAAGTGTGGTTTTATTACCTATATATAGATTTTAAAATTGGGTGAACAAAAAATAAATGAACCACCAGTTTTAAGACCCCATTTAAATGCTGCCATTTTCTTCTACACTGTAAGTGTTAGCTTTTAACAGCAGCCTCTCTCCTAACATACAGCCTCTCAAACTGAAGTGAACAAAGCTCCTCTTACAGAGGCAAGGCTCAGAAGGGCCAGGAGACAATTTTTAGTAGTTTCAGCTGTTTCAGAACACAAAATTGCGATATCCCATACAATTGCCATATCCCAAACCAGCGGGATTAGATGCCAGTGACCTACCCACACAGAAACACCAGTATAAATTGAAGCATAACTTCAGAGTGTTGCAGCCAGACCAATGCAACCCCATGGAGACATGAAGCTCCAGACAAGGCCTGTGGCCTCTGCTGGGCTTGCTCCAGTCTGTCAATGTCTCTGTCACGCTGGAAGGCCTAAAGCTGGACACAGACCTACACAAGTGGTCTCACAAGCTATGAAGTGAGGGGATGAATCCCATCCCTGCTGCCTACACTCCTGCTAATACAGAGCAGGATGTACTCAGTTTTCCTCGTCAAAGGGATGCGCTGCTGACTAACTTCTTGCCTGCCACCATCTAAGCTTAAACCATGTTTCCTTCTGCTTGTTATTAGGAGAGGGGCAGCAGATTTGGCAGCAGCAGTAATTAGCTGCAGGTGGCAATCCATTAATTTGTTGCTTTTGTTCAAGTAGGCGAGGAAAAGGCTAAAATAGCTGCTTGGCTTCCGCTACCTGGGTGTGTAAAATTAAAGCAAGAAGGCATTCCAGAACAAGAATGTTCTGCCAGGGCAGAGAAAGAAAACAGCCAAAATTTTTAACTACTTAAAACTGCACAGTTTAAGTAATTAAACTTTTCTGCATGGGTAAGTACTTAGCTATAGCTATTGAGTGACACGCTAGAGACCAGGTATGCTCCATCAAAGTATAGTGTGCAGTACTGGATTAGAGCTCTGGTAGGACATGGAATAACAGACCTTTGTAACCTCTGTCCACAGCCACACGGTCACCAGGAAAGAGAATTGTGTCTGAACAGAAACAGAATGTGCAGTGTGCCATTTTCCACATCTCAGGTTTCCGGCTCATGTTCCCTCTCCCCTTATTTCTGTGGCACTAGCAGGCACCCTGTTTAAATACATCTCATTTCATGCTCACCTCATTTTTCCCCTTCCCTATATTTGTATGTGTCAAACAGCATGCAACAAAAATTAGGACAAAACCAGCATGAGTTTCAAGCCCTCATCAGCTTTACGAAGAGGTGGCAAAGGAAAAGAGAGTCTCTCAATCTGTCATACAAAGCCCCAGAAAAAGAAGAATTGCTGAGAGTTTCCACAGTAACATGGCAAAAATTCTGGAAGGGAACTAAACTTCAACTGGAAGCGTTGTCTGTAGTTGGCTTTGGGGTCAGAGGATTTGATTGCATCCTAAGCAAATGATACTTTTGAAAAAAATCCTACTCCCACAGGCACCAGGGTCAAGTTACATCAACCTACGGGCAGAAGGCAGCTTCAGAGTACATGAACACTCATTTATATTACAGCTATGTAAAGAAATCTGGGTCTCCTGCTCCCTGACACACTCAAAGCTCAAGATACTGCAATAATTTGAGAATGTATCATTGTGGAAATAAAACACAGGAAAAGCTTTTGTCTCGCAGGCTTCCAGGTTATAAATACAAGGTTTAATTTGTTCCAGCTCCAAAATACCTGACTGCAGGACAAAGTATATGCAGTGCAACATTAATGCTTTTCAGGCCCGTTGCCCAGCAAATATGCAACACACTGTAGTGTAACAACACAGCGGGCCCCAAAGAAGACCAATTCCACAGGCAATTTCTTTAGTCTTTCTTGGCTAGGGAAAGTCACACATTGTGGAGGGGGTTTCTCCCATGATATTTGACTGTTAGATGCCCTATTGCTTTTCTTTTATTGGTTATCACTATGAATTTTCTCTACAAAATCTCTATTAGTCTCAGGTCATCCATTTACGTCTTGTTCAGTTTTGTCTCAAATCAATCAGGTTAAACAAAAGAATGAAAAGCCTCTTGTCTCTTGTCCCCATCCAGAGCCTCCTCAACAGAGAAAAGATGGAAGTCTGGGGGCCCAAGTGGGCATACAAGAGAGACTGCAATCCCTAGAGGTAATTCAATACCACTGCCATCTTCCCTCATAGACATGAGATTCACTCTTGCAAACTGAGTAGGATTGCTGAAAACATTAATAAATGTCAGCTTAGTGCTAATGCAAACTAAGAAACAAACCAGATCCTCGTGTACTCTGAAGCATGTGTGAACTCCTGACCAGCACTATGTGATGAGAACCATTTTTCACCAAGGTTTCACAAGAGCGATGCTCACAACTAAGTAACACTGCTCTTCGAAATCCTCCACGCTCATTTGTGCTGTCAAAACTGTGTATGCTGGGTGTGCGGCAGTCAAGAAGGAGAACGGGTTTTTTTCTCTTTTCATTTCAGATCCCAGAAAACACCCAACACGTTCAGAAAAAATTAACATGACCTGCCAAGAGTTAAAATTGAATCATGACTTTCTGCTTCTCTCAACTGTTAGACAGACACATATGCTCAGAGCTTCCCTACCCAAGCCCCTAAGCTACCCATAGTTAAAGCCAAGAACCAAAGTCACCAAGAAACAGGGGAAAAGAAAACAGGCTCAGAGTGAAAGTACACTAGAGAAGTAATGGTTACTTCACTGCAGCTTGCAAACTTACTTTCATGTATTTGATATATTTTAACTAGAGAACATTTTATTTTTAGGGGGGTACCAAAAGGAACAGATATGCCAGACATCTGCTCAGCAGGCAAATTCACACAAGCCTCTGGATATATCCAGGCAGAGCAGTAAAATAGATGGTACATATGAAACAGTTTCCTGCAGAATAGGGAAATCTAGTGCTTTTGCCGTAATTGGCTATGCCCTTCTCTTGATCTCCATGGGAATTAAGTGTCTATAGAAATATCAGGTTTTCCAGTTGCTTTTTTTTCTCTCTTTCCTCCTATTCCTCACTCCTGCTACAAATCCAATTTTACCAGACAGTAAAAAAGTCCACGCTGGTCCCCTTCAGCCTGCTTTCCAAATGTAACAAGGCAACCTTCCTGAGGAAGATGACAGAGAGAGGGTGGAGGAGGAGAACAGAGATAACAAAAATGTAATTTTGCTATGCTTACTATCTCCTTAAAAATTTCTGTCTGGATGTTTAACCTGCTTCAAGGCAGGCAGCCTTGAGTTGAAAGCCTACTTTTACTGGTCATAACATTTAGAAAATCAAATGCCAGATTCCCTAGAACTGCTTAGATTTTACTGACAGAAGCCATGTTAGGAAAAAAGGAACAACTCTGAAACATTTTGAAAGCAAAGGATGGAGTAAGAACAGAAGGCATGGGGAAAGAAGAAACAGTTCAAAACCATCCAGTGCTAGGAACCCACTGGGCAACAATCATCTCCTTTTCTTAATCTCTTTACCCTCCACCCAAGCACATTTGTGTTCCTGAGCTTTTAATTTCTTTACCATCTGTCCAAGTTAGTTTGCACCACAGCAAAATGCCACGCTAAGTGACAGGACACATTCAGGGAACTCTCTCATTCTGTGAAATCTCTAAGTGCCTGTTCAGTTTTAAAAATAACCCATATCACTCATCTTGCGTTTTGAAAGTTCAAAAGGATGGGGAAAAAAAAAAATCTCTTTCTGTGCCTACATCTGCAACTGAGCATTGCATTAGAGGAAAGCATCTCCCTTCAGTCTCAGCACACCTACCTGTAACAGCAGTGATAATAAAAACATGTTGGGAGCACCTGAGAACAAACACTACTTAGGAACTGGGTACTGGAAAATCTGAAATAATTTCAGTTTGATTAACTTTTGCTTTTAAACTGGTATATCCTGGGCTGCTAGCTGGTTACAAGCACTGCTGAATGCCACGTCCCTTGTTTGATGCTCTGCCATTTGGCAGCCTGCAGCAGACCCGACATTTTTTGGTTTCACATTCCAAAGAGAAACGCAACTATTTAATCCCTGTGCTTTGTTTAAAATTCTCTTAAACTAAAGTATCAGATTAAAACTAATCTTATGCTTAAATAAATACTGAAGAAAGCTACAAAAGCATTTAAAAAGAAAGCCCAGCTGTGAGAGAGACTACAGTATGCTGTAAATAGCCTGTTTTCTCCTTGTTCCTTAAGGGCCAGTAATGGCCATCACCCTACTGTTTTTAATTACAAGATTTCCTCTCTGGTATAGCGTTTTAATGTTTTAAAATGCAAATTATTTGCTTGCAGATGTGTTCAAATAATAATATGCTGAAATTCTTTGCTAATCTCTACAGTAAATCTCTCAAAGATTGTCAGATTCCAAGATTGTCTAACCCAGCCGGCAGCCAAAGGTCTAGCCACAATTAAAGGTATATAAATACAACTTCTTAAAAATACAATAGTAATCTTTTAAAATCACAGAATACCTGAAAAAGTAAAGCCTAATATTTATATATCGGATGGTGATCAACTGTGCAAAACAATTCAGTTTCAAATGTTTGGTCTGAGATACCTTTAAAGAGACAGACTGGGTAAACTCCTGTCAGATGCCGCCTGACAAGCAGTTTTTCACGGATTTAAGCGTCTGTGGTGGCATATGAAGGACTCCAGATAAGTATTTTGAACAGTGAACTCAAAGAACAGGGAACTAAGCTCCTCAAAAATCTGAGGCAAGATCAAGTTTAAGCATATTAACATAAATCTGTATGATTTCAGGATAAAGCAAATCTAGAGAAGCACAGCTTGCTGGCTTGCTCCCTCCTCTACAGTTACTGCACCTCCCAGGGCATCAGCCTCCAGGTTTCAACTCTGAGCCTTGCCACACTGATGAGCAAGCTGGGTTCTCTTTACAGAAGAAGAGGCAACTCAGTGTCACACAGGGATGTAAACATGAGGTGTGGCTCCTAGACCCACAAAGTTTTATGCACAATGAAAATTGTATAGAGCCTAAAGCTCCCCACTGTCAATGCCCAGTACACACAGAAATGAAAAAACTACCCTCTTTTTAGAAAACTTGCAAATAGGCACCAAACCTAAATTGTGCCAGAATAAACTGTTCAAGCTTTGCAATGCACAAGATGGTTCCTACCTCCCGTTCCAGGTACGATTTAAGGGATTCGGTCTCATTTAACAGAGTAACGCTGCATTTGCCTCTAAAAAAAGAGAAACATATCTTATGAAGAAAACATCTTAAATGCACATGTGATTCACAGTATAGTATTACTGAAGTTGTACATGGAACTTGATCTTACATTGAAGAGTACTTGAAAAATAACAATGCTATGTGATTTTTGAATAAAATGGAAGAAAACAGTCATTACCTAATGTGTGTGGCTGGCAGAGATTCCAGCTGTCGTGACAGAAACAACTCACGATGTCGTAGTTGATGCTTTTGTTTCTCTGGTAAGTCAACCATTTCTGGATTTTCCATCTCTTCTTCCATTTCTCCTAGTCATAAAGAGACAAAATTGATCAAGAACAGGGCAAGTAATGACTTTGAGCAAGTCAGAATGACCTGCTTCAAAACCTTTCCTAAATAATAAACATTAATCAGATTAAATGCAACATTTCAGCCAACTGAACAATTACATAATTAGCACAAATCCTTGAAATGATGCCTGTGAAGAACTCTAGTTATTCACCACCATGGTCAAATCATCCCAGGCACACACAAGTCACACCAAGCTGAAAGTCACACAAATCTGCTACCAACAGAGAAGTTCTGGAGACAGAAAGCTGCTTTTGGAGACCATCAGTGCATCAGATTCATCAGGCAGAAGCTGACACATGATGAAGGAGACAATCAAAACAAAGTATTTTCTCTTTGCCAGGCATCAGTTATCTTAGACCCTACGCCTCTTTCAGGACATCACACCGTCCCATCCCAACTTCAACAGTTTCTACAGGAAATGCCCACTGGAAAGAGCAGTTTATTTATTTAGTGTTATGTCATACTCTCCTCACTCCAACCACAGCCAGTAGATCCCAGGCACAAGATTAACTGGAATGTAACCAAGTGCCTGAGGCCACTCTTGCCACCCACCCTGCCCTACCCACACCCCACACATCCAACTGCAACACTCCCGCATTTCAGCAGTCAAGATCCACCACCTCTGCCTGGGAGCTATCCAATCTCCATCCAAACAGTTCTCAAACATACACCTTGGTACATACACAAAATCACACCCACACTGATACACAACTGATCCCAAACATCTTTCTTTTAAGAAATAAATTGTATGGTTTGTGTTCGTTAACAAGTATCCTGACAATTATGCCAGTTAAAGCTGTAAATGATAAACTACTCAAAGAAAAAAAGCTCCCAAGAGAATCCATCATGAATGACTGACAAAGAAGAGATCAGACTTTTCCTTCTCTAAGAAATTAATGCAGTTACTTGTATTTTGCAAAACCACAGGAGAAGTTTCCCAGACTGTAGTAGAATGAGCTGTAAAGCCTCATGCATGAATTGTAAAACTCTTAATTTTACAGCAGCATTACTCTCAAAGAGCAGACTTATGCCTGCAGCTTAATTCAACAGTTGTTGCCAAAAAACATTTCCAGTGAGAAACACATATAGGCACCATTATGATTTATATACCCTTAAGATTAGTTAACTAAAATCCCCATAGTTATCCCAAAAATAAAGCAAACAGAAAGCAGAGATCTCCATTTTATAAAACACTAAAACTGCATTTAGTTTTAAATAGGCCACCGTTATGCCAAAGGAGGTGACAAAAAATTATGCACCCTTCAGGTTCCCCACAATTTATCACCATTTTAGTGCCCTGAAAAAAAGACCTGCAGTTTATCTGCCCGTCAGGTAGGCTGCTCCAGCAAGGAAGGAAAGAAAGAACAGCATAATTAAACCAGACTGCAACATACAATAGCTGCTACACCACATGAGCTGTTAACCATACAGCAGCATGCGCTCAGGTTTTAATATTTTCCTGGGAACTAGATCACCAAATTTGCATTTGTTGCACAGTTTCATGGGTCTGCAATTTATTTACTGAAGTGGATTCTGTTTTAGTTGAAAATTAATATTGTGACTGCTATCCTACACTGTAAATATACCAGCAGCAATGCACAAACAAGTCAGCAAGTTCCAAGCTCATCGGCCTGAAAACCAAAGGATGCACAAATGAAAAGGGAATTCATGCCGCAGAATCCATCATGAATGACTGACAAAGAAATTGGAATTTTGTAATTTTGGAAATTACAGTAGTGCACTGTGTAATGCAGGGGAAATACTACAAGGAGCAACCTAAAATACTTTGTATCTTCAGTATATTTGATAGACTACAGCTTTCAGAAATTACATTTTTCTAAAAAGTATGTCAACCCTCTTTGTGCCAATCAAATCTACAAACAAAATGAAAGCACTCAGCACAACCAAACTAATCCCAGGGACTGCATCCCTTCAGGTAGGCTCGCCTTCCAAGCTGTGTTTTGTGTGTCTAGCTTTTGTAATAAAATACAGAAGGTGGAGAGCACACATGTTCTTATAGCAGCTCTGCTATGAACAGCCTTTCAAAAACAAAAAGCACAGTACATTTCTTCTTAAAAGACAGACAGACATTTCTACAGGTAACAAACAACTCCTCCACACAAAGCAGCAAAACTGTCATAAGCACCCCCAGACAGAGGCAGAAACATTCCAAGAAATAACAAACAAACAAACAAATCTATGCGAGCGTTGTCCCTCTTTTTTCACAGTCATGATTCAGCACTGAAAAAAATAAACCTGACAAATGCATTCAGAACCAAGGGAAGGAGAAAAGAGTGGACTGGATCCAGGACAGGAACCTCTCTGCCTCACTGAGGTCAGGCAAAAGCTGTTTTGACAAGAACTAACCAGCACCACCTCACACCCCAGTAACACCTCACACAGACAGCAAGGCTGAAGTCAGGCTACGAACCACACCAGGGCTGTCCCAGCCCCAGCTCCAGGACAAGCCTGTCTGACATAGCTGCATTTCACCTTCCTACAGCTCACCCACTCATACTCTAACTGAAGCAGACTCCACCCTCAAGAATGGTGGCCTCTGAGAAAAAAGGACAGTAGTCTTAAAAAAATAGAAACATGTATTTATAAAATATCCAAGAAATCTTTTCAGAAAGATTTGTCTGCATTTTTTATAGTACTGTAGAATAAGTGGTATGGGAACACAGGAGGCACAGGATATTGGGACTTCAGTGCTCTCATAAAGCCTTACTTCAAAATTAATCTCTCTGCTTGACAGATGTGCTTGTGCAGATCTGAAACTAAACATTTAATGTTAACACAAACAGTAATATATCAGCTATGCAGCAGCAGCCAGTGGAATGCTGCAAGAAGTGTATTAGATTAAGTATTATTTGATATTTAATGGCAGAATCATTAATAGCACATTAACAAAGTCTGAAGATGACTTATACTGGGAACAAGAGATAGGCAGATTAGGCACAAACAGCAAGACTTGTGTGAAAGCTAACATATATGGGGAAAATAATTAGAAAGAGTAAACTTCAAGTTGGCAGGAGAAACCCAAGAGGCAGTAATTGTAATTTAAAATGACTGGGTGTGAGAGATGTGAAATTAAACATCAATATTTGCTAGACACTAGAAAGAATAGCAATTTGCTATAGATCAGATTGGGCTCTCTAGAGCATCCAAAGCAGAAAGCACCAGCCCTTCCCCTGTATTATGAGTGTCATACAAGTAGCTGCATGACAGAATTCAGAAATGCACGAAGGTAAACAAGACTCAGAAATTAGGTTTAGAGAGCACACAAGGTTTAGCAGCTTGGGAAACAGTCTGCAGTAACAGAAGAATTAGTTATCACGGTTGTAACTAACAAAATAACATAAAGAAAAAAAGTGGGGCCAAATCATCAGGAAATACAGTACAGCCCATGCTAGTGACCTGCACAACAGCTCCTTCTGCAGCAAAGGAAGCTGCCATTCTGGCTACTTTAACATCTTAACTAAGGACCTTGGAGGAACATTCTAGAAATATTGCATTTGAATAAATTAGCAATACAACATCAGGTTCCTTCTCCCAGGTTCAGTTTCAAATGGTTTGTATGAAGCTGTAGCCTTATTCATTTTTTCTCTACCAAAAACCAGATACTGACTTGTAGCTACAGAAAATATGGAGAATGTTTGGAACAGACAGGAATCCTTATACTTGACACTTCAGAACGAGTTTGCCACATGATCGACATCCCACTAGGATCCCTGCCACCATTTGTGGTGGTCATCTTCTGCAGCCATGGCCACTATTACAGGCAGCAAACAAACACTATTTTGGACACTTATATCTTCTCTCACTGCACCACTCCCAAAGAGAAAAGCCACAGCTCCCTCCTCTCAGCAACAACTGAGCCAAGGTGTCCTGAGTGGATATATGAACTGGACTCCTCTTAAATTGGCATGTGTGGTGTTGGGAGAAAAATGGAGAAGGGGAATAAAATGGAAGAAATAAAAAGAGCTAATTTGTGAAGCTATTGTCAAACTTCATTTAGATTGGTGTTATTTAAAATGTAAAAGAACTTCTCAATAAATCCCCTACCTGTTTAGGCACACAGGTATCATGCAACCATTTCTTTTCAGAAGCTTTGGGACTCCCAAAATCTGGCGCCCAGAGAGCATCTGCTGAAAACCAACCATAAACCTGCCAATCCAGCCAGCACTAACTAGTCAGTTCTCCAACCACTACCAACCAGTCAGCCATTGCTGAAAATATTTAAATATTTAAAAGACCGCATAAGACATTATATAAAGAAAATACACAGTGGCAACATCCAACAATAGGTTGAAGAGTAAAGTATCTTTCCCATTTCTCTTCCACCAAGTCCTGTCTGCAATCTTGTTTTCCAAGTCTCTGGGCAAGAACTTAGAACAGTTTCTTACTGGCAAAGCAAGTTCATTTCAGAAACAGTTGGAGAAATTCCCTAGAATAATTTGCAAGGTGATTAAAGAGGCTTATGAATAAAAAGCACTAACAATATATGGAAGACATCATAAGGCTGAAAGATTTATAGGACAGCCCAGACAAGCTTTCTATCATGTGATAAAAATAGTAAGATCACAGATCAAATCCAAGAATCAGGTTACATACATCAGGTACTAACTTAGAGTCACCAACTACAGAATAAGGTGTTTCCAACCCATTTCTCTATATACAGACTTATGAAAAAAGACAACATTTCAGACTTGCCTGTTTCAGACATCTGATGGATCATCCAAGCTAAAGTGGCTTTTTATTGATTTTTTTTAAACTTCAAAACACTAATTTCACAATTACCTATTTTTCCTTCCTTTACTGGAAGAGTAAAAAATATAACAAAATATCCACAGAATTTTTCCATTCATGGTCTGCCTCTATCTCCCCACTCCTTAGGTCTCACTGCACTGATCTCAACAGTAGGTCTGAAATAAAGGCATCTTAAACAGAAGACTGTGAATCCAGCAATGTCTGCAGTCAGAAAGCTCCATTAATCAGCTGAACAAAGGCAGTTAAAAGATCAGCGATGCAGATACGTACATCTACTGCAAATGCATCAAAATGAGGCAACAGGAGACTTTATGGAAATTAACCCAAAGTCAGTGACAGTGTGCAATATCTGTACTAGAATCCTAATATCTACAAATTTTAATTTTGTTATATCATGCAGGATGTTGATTTTCTTTCAGAGTAAAGGACTAATGGCTGTCCAAAAAGCTTAATTTTACTCTCTTCTCCCTTCTTATGAAGAACGGAAACCACAGAACAGCACATCTATCTAAATAAATGGAAGTCATTCAGTAGCAATTCTATTCTGCACCAGAAAGAAACATACTGGAGAAAATGTTAGTTACTAATGAAATTTACTCTAAGCAGCAGACTCAGTTGTCTCTGGTTGCTCTATTAAGTGGACTGTGCTACAGAAGAATTTTCCCATCTTTCAAACAACACATATGAACAATGGATTATTTGTTTGCATAAAAAAAATCCACTTAGATTCCTTATCACAAAAATCAGCATTTGCAGGTTCAAAGAGTATTTACGTAGGTTCAAAAATTTTTCATTTTCAGACACAGGTTTGTGTTTCTGTGAACCCTTCCTACCTGCTTCCTTTACTAAACCTAGTGAGGTGAGACACAGATGAAGGAATCAATAGTCATGTTGTTTATGGTGAAGCTCCCATTAAGCTTCAGGATTCTCAGATAAAACGAATACTGCTGCATTGAAGAGATCTCAAAAAAGCTCTGCCTGCCACCACAATCCTGTAACACAGCCAAATATCCTCTCAATGCCACATGACCTCTTTTCAAGTTATGGCTGCAATGGAGGGATTATTTGGACAGACTCAAATCTACAACAGAAGATACTCAAATTTATCAATAAGGGACTGGTTTTGCTGCATCTTTTCCCCAGTGGCATTAGAGCAGTGAGAACACAGCAAGCCATTATATTCACTGCTAAAACTGAGGATCTGATTTAATCAATCCCCAGATCACTCTATTGGTACACACACCAAGAAGCACATTAAAAGACAGTGATGCTTGCCAGCTAAATCATGGTTCTGACATGCCCATATCTGATTGCTTCTCTCTCATTTATGGATGTGCCCTGAATTACAAGGATTCATGAGGCTGGCCATGCTTTTTGCTAAATTTTAAGCAATCTGAACAGCTACATCTCACACACTCCATTGTTTACAAGAGAAAAACAGTTTAGTTACTCCATTTGCTTGGTTTTTCTCTCCCTTTCAACGTGTCTGTTTTGGTAACTGTTCTGTTAGTACTGTGACCATTGCCTTGCAAGGATGGGACAAGAGGGATGTTGAACTAGCAGAGGAAGGTGTAATAAACCTAAATCTAATCCTCATTGGCAATTGGAATGGAGTCAAACAGGATGGAAGCACCTCAGGTAAAGTGCCCAGTGTCACGTAATAGGTTGCTCTATTTTAAAACAGTTTCTATAATTGAAATAGAATGGCAACACCAAATTTTTGTTAGCAAATAAGCCTCCACCTCTACTCAGCCAGGTGTCTCAGATGCCTCTGATTGTCCTGGGAGAGGAGCACATGCCAACATAAGCTAACATATAATACTGTAAAATAACAGTAACAATAATAAAAAAAAATAAATCAAGAGATCAGTTATATAATGCATACACACAAGGGAGACTGATGTAAGTTGCATGAACAACCTGCTGCATTTTATGATAGTTTAGGTTTATGCTTTTTTAAATCAGAACATAACTACAATACTCAAAAAAAAGTTCTAATTTTCAACTCTCCTCTCAGCATAGACATTTCTTTTCCCAACAAAAGGGCTTTAAGTATTCAAAACAGCAACAGGAGATTCTCAAATTCTCTGTTTTAAAAGTGTATTTACTGAGCATGTTCAGGCAAAAGCTGTGTCACTACAAGAAATATTATTAATATTGAAATTTAAAGAGAAATCCTGTTAGTCAGGTTTCAAGCTGGCCATGTTTCAAGTTGTTTTCCCATAATCAGTCTGTTTGTTCACTCAAATAACCTTTGAGGGTTTTTTTTTAATTTCCAAGCCAAACTAAATAATTCATGAGAAGTCATATTGACAGGGAGAATACTTTCTCTCACCCCAAAAATTAAAAAATTCCTTTCTGTGGAGCAAATAAGATGTCTTTACTGAGCCCTAACTGAAAACTTCTGTCTTGTCCCCACTAAAATCAAACCATACACAAATTAGGTATTAAAAGGTTTAAGGAAGAGGGGAAGAAAAAAAAGAATAAAAAGGGGGGTCAGGTAGAAAGACAGAGGAAAGTCAGTAATGCAAACACGTAATGCAAATTGCTAAAGATGACTACAGAAAAGAAACCACATTTAAGAATAGCAATACTGATACTTGAAATGTCAAAGTTGTACCCAAGTCTGCCAGTTTTATGCAGAAGTAATTTCATTTAAACACAGCCCCGCTTACTTGCATGTTTGTCTGCCAGTACAATAAGTGTGCTTGAGATGTCTCTTCTCCTGTAGAAACACACCACCTTCGCTTCCACGTTTCCATTGGCAGTCTGAAACAGGGAACAAAGGAAAAAAACCGACCACTAATCAAGAGCAGAACTGCACACTCTGAACTAGGTATTTCATTAATAATTTGGAATTCTGCACAAGAGCTACACAGTATCTGCTTTTAGCACCTCCAGCTGTACACGTTATCTAACACACAAACTCCAGCAGGATCCATTCCAGGTTAGGGCAATTCCAGGCAGTTTGGCCCCACCCTCCTAAATGTTCCTGACTATCACAATTTTTAAGTTACAGATGTTTCAAGGGATGAGAAAAACACACTTACCTGTAAATGCAACATATTAACAAGCCACTTTGCTACTTTTGAGGTGAAGCCTATATTAAGCAGAATTCAAAGGAATCTTTAAAAACCTAATTAAAAAAACCGTGAAAAATAACAACAGAATTCAGATCTAGGCTGTTCTCCAAACTCTGCAGGGCAGTAGGAAGGCAAGGAAGAAGCCAGCCATTATTACTTTTACAAAAGAAATGACCTAAGATTCTCTTTCTCTGACAGCACTGGTGAGCTAAATAATGACCAACACACAAAAAAAATCACTATAGAAGGAGAACCAAAGAAGCTGCACCAGACAAACTCTGTTTCAGTGACAACATACAAAAAGAGTTAGAATTTTTGAAAGATTATTTACTTAAAACTCTTAAAATGAGATAGGTGATCAGCTATAAGATGGCACCTGTCAAACAGGGCAACTGCCTTTTTACAAACTATAGAGGAAACAAACCTACTGGTTTGTAACAGCCCCAGTCAATTAACTATCTCTAAAATAAATCAAATAATGCAAAAGTAACTCAAGAGTTGTATCCTACTACTGAAGACTCTTTTAAAACCATAATGAAGGCACAGTTCCATAAAATAGAAGATACAAATTCCCTGGTAGGAAGTCTCCAAAAAAGGGTAGTGAACCAACAATGTGTCCACAAGGAAACAGAATAAAAATTGATGTAAATGCTTGTCTCTAAAATGTGAATGAAGGAAAAGTTTCAACTTATACATCAGTTTTCCTAATACAAATCTAAAAAAAAAAAAAAAAAAAAATCAGACACCACATACATGCAGAATCATTTCCCTTACAGACCAAAAGTTTTTCATACAGTCTCAGAATGTCTACTTTTTTCTGTTAAATAATTCAGAACTTTTAAATTTTGAGGAATTAAATACAAAGGCAGGAACTATCTTGTTCAAACACAGCTTCCATGTAGATTGATCTGATTTATTTAATTGCCAAAATTTTATTTACATTCAGTGAAACAGGAAACAAAATATCTAGGATTCATTTCAACCTGAAAGACTGGTTTTTAAAGTGTAAGTCAGAGAAATCACAGCTCAAGCAAGAGTTGCACCAAGATGGGAGATCCAGGCTGAAAGTTCATCTTTTTTAAAGGTGGGGAAAATAACGAACAGGAAGAATAAGAGGGGAAAACAATACTTTACAGGAAAGTGATCAACAAATCTGCACCCTGTAATGGGTGCAATATAGACAGTGATACCTCACGGATAGGGATCCACTGGGAACATTTTAAGAACTCACTCATGTTTCTCTAAGGCAAAAGAGAGGTATTTCTGTTAAAAACCTCCACTAAAAACAAGGGGTTACAAGGATGCCCTAGCATTCAGACTTTTTATTGGTCAAGACATTACTACATTTTCTCTTCCAAATAGCTGTTTGAGAACCACACCCTTTTTCATGACTGGTGGCTGAAGAAAAACACCTGATATGAGTCAGTTAATGTACATCCGCATCCAAACCAACAATATTACATTCCTTCTGTACGGGCTGCACTAATGTTGGTATTAAACCTGACAACGTGGCATGTTTAGAGTACAGCTAATGGCTTCAGGACAGTCTTTCCCCCCTCAACTGGGTCAAATTTCAGCGCTGAGAACTTCAGCTGGCTTCCCACAAAGAAGCCATCATGCTTCCCTTTTCCATCCATTGAAAGGGAATTTGGCAGATGAAAGAGTACACTGTCCCAAAAGGACAACCAGCAAAGACAAAGTCTGAGCAAGCAGATAAGAGCTGCAGACCTTTCTCTTGAGCAAGAGTCTCCCCCAGGAATGATCGAATTAAAGCTCTCCGTCCTCTCTGCAAACTCTTATATTTTCTTCATATCCCGTGATCCTGGCACGGAACTGAAGATGTGCAGAAACCTCCTGCCCTAAAGGTGGGCATAATCACCTCGAGAATGACATGCCATTGACAATCAGTCCTTTCATACCAAAGGAGAACAAAAGGTCTTAAACCATTCAAGAAAATTATCAGAGAACAAATGTATTTTTAAGCTTCTAATTACCAGAGAACTGCTAAAGAATTGTTTTGATTTTAATCAAATCAAGCAGATCATAAATTCAATTAACTTCAAAGACTTGATGGAAAAAAATGTTTACCTTATTGAGCTCTTCTATTCTTCGTATCAAGTAGGGGTTACTTGAAGAATTTTCGAAGTAGACATAATCTGACAAAAAGAAAAAAGACTTTAAAATATGAACTGCTAAAAATCGCATCAAAACGTTTAACAGCCTGAAAAGCAAAGCACGTGATTTTCCTTCTCTCTCTGATCATATTATTTCCACTTAGACCACACTGTTGTCTTTACTTGCTTCCTCTTATCAAAATCCAGTCACTTCTCACCAGCAATATGAGATCTTTCTCTTCCCCTCCAGTTCACAAGCATGGCTCATTTACTTAGAATACAAATAGTTTATCTCCCTCTTCTTTTTCTCTGCTACCTGATCTTTTACACTTATGTGATCCTAAAATGCCCTCAACAAAACTCCATATAGCTGTCCAGACTGGTCAGTAATACTTGTATTTTCAAGTAGGATAAATATCTAAAGTTAAAGGGAAAAAACCGAGTTCTTTAGCAAAGGCAGTGCTTAAAAAAAAAAAATCACAGAAACATGCATAAGTGCCATATAAATTATTTGGTATTACAGAAGTCCAAGCTTAAGCTAAGACTTAAGTCTAAGTTTTCTTTTCCTAAGAAAACAGATGCTCAGGAGTTCTGAATGGACTGGCCTTCCTCTCCCAATACTCCAGAAGCCAAACCCTAAGCCTGAACTGAGGCAAAGAGGGGGCTGAACCCACCTCCCCGCTGACAAGGTGCTGACCTTGCATACAGATCTGACAACAATTCCTTCCAGGACTATCTAAGAGATTTCCCTCCAGATTTCCCAGCTCATTTGTGTTTGGAGCAAAACACCCGTAGCCCCCGGGCATGCCTCAGGTGATCTTTAGCAATGCCTACATTAGCATGGTGCTCCGGGATGAATGGGTGTTCAGCGGTGCTTGCCCTCTGCAAGCAGGGACACCTACTGAGGCTGTTACCCTCGGCCTCCCTGAAATCCTTGTTAAAAGGGCTGCCGAAAGCACGGATACTGTTCCCTCCTCCCCAGCGCAGCGGAAGGAAGACATGCCCCAAAGGTCTCTGCTTCCGAAAACCTGCACCGGGAGAGTTAAGGAGTCCCCTTTTGTCTGCGGGGTGACCAGAGAGACACCAGAGCATTTACCCTTCGCAGCCCTTCTGCTTGCCCGTGTAAAACTACCCGAGCTTCAGACACATTTTTTTCAGACTGCTGCTTACAGTCCCCGTTATCCATAGGTCTCCCTGGATTTACAGACCGACCTACTTGCTGTGTGGAACACAAGGGCACAGCAGTGACCGCCGGGCAAATGACCCCAAGGAAGGTGCTGCTTGCACTACCTGCAAACAACCAAAGTGCCCTCTTGCCCCTTCAGCGAGGCTGGGCTGCCTTAGGAGAGACTCACTACCCGGGAATCCCAGGGGTTACAATCCCAAGAGCGACAATTCTTAACAAACCTATTTTCCAAGATCTGGTCTTTTCAAAAAATGTGTTGTTAAGACACCTTGATAGCGAAATCCCAACCTGGTCTTGCCTGAAGTGACAAGCAAAGAGTTTCAATGCCTATACTCAGCATGAATTTTGGGTTACCCAACCCTAGAGTGTCACCCTAGAGTGTAAGAAGCCCTGAAACAGCACATCCAATTCTTGATATTTTTGTGCATTCTGTGCTCCAGACCTCTCAGACTGATCATCAGCCATCTTCACACACACTAACATGCATCTTTGTGACTCCAAAACTTTCTTCCCAACTGCAAGAGTCAGTTCCTCTTAAATATCACATCTCTGCAGGCTTTAAACTGGTGAAAGATCTCAAGTGAGGAGGAAACTTTGGACATCTGGCTTGTAGAAAACTCTGTGTGTTGGTAATAGAAACGGTTAAAACACCCAAGTAACTAGATCCTAAATTTCCATTCCCAAACATGGGCTCTGTGCAGCACATCAAACAGGAAACAACAGGCTCAACATTACTATGACCAACTCTACCAGAAGTCACAAAACCAAACAGATATTTGGCAGCTTCAACAATAACAACTGCTGACTGAAATAACAATGGTGGGCATTAAGTAATTTACTGATCAGCAGAGTAAAGAGAAATGATTTCTCCCACAGCAGAACCACCCATGACCTACAAGAGCACTGCAGTGGAGGATGTTGAAGCTTTAGGTGCCTCCAAGCTCCCTGGCCACCTCTCACTGGAAGGCTCCAACACGTGAAGAAAGGATGAGTTCCTTCCCTTCACCCCTCCAATAATTCCTAAGATAACCAGCTACTCCTCACTTCAGGTACTTTGACTAAGGCAGATGCAAAATATATTAGTTTTGTAAACACTGTACCTGAAAATTAAAAATTAAAACTAAAGGAAATGTCAATCTCTGTCTTGAAAACATAACCCTGTCTTTAATCCCATGGGTTTCAGGTGGCTGTTACAAATGTTCATAGTTCACATCATTTCTAATCAGCTTTTTTGTGTGCATGTACATGCATATAATTCTCAGAGACACATTTTATACCTCAAGTGAACATTAACTTGATTTTTCACGTACCTACAGTTTATTGATTGCAAAATCTGGCATGGATTTAAAGAAAGCTTATCACAGATGAATGGCTTATTGAAGAATAGCTCACACTGGCACCCAACAGCATGGAATAATAAAACCCCCAACACTGTCTCAATCAGCAGCAGGGAGCATCCCCAGACCCATGCGCTGTGACCAACACCTGCAAACCAAGCTCACAGGAACCACCACCTTTGCACACTGCTGGCAGAAAGGCAGAATCAAACCTGTCTCTGCGGGTGCTCCAAGAGCTGACACGTGACAGTGCAGAGGTGCATTCTTAGGCCGGTTCTTGATGACTTCACCATGTCAAATCCACAGCTCAGTACATCTCATCCGTGTTTTAGACTAATTCCACAACTATGTTAAGCATTTCACCAGTAGCTATGCAACTGATGGAGACCTATTTCCCATTGCTCAAATTACCTGGAAAAGGGCTTCTTCCTCTCTGCAAGTAATGCAGAGCACACTGCAAATCACATAACACATAATAACGCATATCAGAGGGAAGTGTTTGCATTTTTCATAGACATTTTAAACACTAGAACTAAAATTAAAATGCTATCCTGCACAGATAATTGTTTGAATTCCTGTTCCACATGTACAACATGGAAATTTTAAATTCAACAAATCACTCTCCAAAATTATGCCTGGGCTGGTGAGAACACTCCTCTGAAACTGCTCCACAAGCGACAAAGCCCAGCAAGGCTGGTTTCCTGCAAAGGAGGTTTAAAGGAGGCACAGCACTAGGCCCTACACTCCAAAACACTGCCCTTCTCCTTGAGTAGCTCTTCCACTTCATCTCCACCCTCCTCCCATGCCATGGAAGGGCACCCATTCTGATACTGCCTACCCAACTAATATTATCCCCAGTTTGCTTTCAGGGCAGTACCTACAATTGTAGACGCATGTGCACAAACACAGTAACAAACTTTCCACAGACTTCCAACAATCCAGCTGTCAATAGGAGACATCCTGTATGTGCACAACTGCCAGGGTCCCTGTACCCTGGGCTGAAAGAGGCGATGGGGAAGGAGACAAAATTAGCAAATCTCTAGACAACAGATAGACACACATCTCAACTCCTACTAAGAACAGGAAGGAAGAGTTCACTAAAATGAAAAATAAGGTCTAGGGACAGAAAAGTAGAGCCTGACGGCAAACAGAACAAGTCAGATCCTTCAAACACAACTGACCATCTATCCTTGCTGATTTGTTTGCTTATCTACTTACAAAACTGAAGAAAGGGACTAGTCTAAAACGCCTCTGCATCCCAGGAGCATCACATGCCCCCTTACCACCATAAAAAGCACATGAAGGCAATCCCTCACCACCCAGCCACCAGAAGAGAGTTTCAACCCCATACCTTCACAACAGCTGTCAGCTTCAGTTCACCATCACCAAATTAATCAGCCATGCATCCATACCACAACCATAATTAATGGCATCACTCATGCTTATTACAGTTATCTGTGATCAGGCTACAACAATGACTGAGGAGTGTGGAAATACCAAAGGACAGTAAAAGGACCATCACACACATCATCACCTTCTGACAAAACTCAAAATGTGGTTCTTCTTGCGTGTGCTGTTCTAGAGCAGAAGTACCCACATGTTGCGAGATGTTGCGGTGTGCTCTGGCCAGTTTCGGTTTACCACATGGCCAGGCTCTGCTATCTCCCCCTTCCCCCTTGGTATCTGTTTTCTCCCTCCTGGAGGGCTCTGTATTGCGCAATCCTACACAAAGCCCGCCAAATTCAAACCCCACAGTGCTCCCCTATTGGATATTGTACCCTCCCCCGCCCCCTCGTGTTGGTATTTATGTATCTGTAACATGCTGTGCCAGTGCTTCCCCAGCACGACCCTGGTGCCGAATAAACCACCTGGGAAGCTCCCCTCGCTTGTCTCTCCTTCTTCAGCGCACCTAGAACATCGGGGTTGGAAAAAACCTTTCAGGAACTTCGCCAGCCCTCCCATGCCCGGAGCAGCCTGGACGGCCCCTGAAACCGCGAGCAGATGCCCGGTGCCCCTACCAGCCATGCTGCGGCACCCACATACATAAAACCACCCAAAAAAAGACTTTATATCCCATAATACTTTTTCTGAATATGCACAACACAACTTGCTAGAAAGCAATGCTGTATTACACAGGTACTGACTGAACTGCTAGAACACACAGACACAGGCGCACTTGCGACAGTACAGCAGCTAAAACTAGAATGACAGCCTACAGACCACAGAAGATGAAAACTTTCCATAAAGGCAGTAAAATAATAGTTCTCAATTGACAATTAACATAAGAGAGTTTCTTTTTGTTCTTGTATGCTTTCAAGACATTACTGCAAAAGAGATTACCTCTCTGCCTTCTTCAAACTGTTGCTTATGTCTATATTAGTCCAGGGAAAAGAAAATCAGGAGGGGGTACAGCAAAATAAATAACACACACTGTCTAGAGGTCATATATTTATAAGATTAGACATGTCTGAGCTACCTAATAACCTAATGGGCTTTTAGGTGATCAAGTTGCAAAAATGCCTAAAAGTATTTTTATCCTTCCCAACGCACACTTGCCTTTCAAGCTGCAAGTGCTTTCTGAGGACTGACCTCCCTGAGTATTCCCTGCCTTACCCCCCAAAAGTCTTCCACAGCGAGTACTGCACCAGCCTACAGAGGTACTCAGGATATGAGGGAGGCTGGAGCCTTCCTCTTCCCACACTCACTAGCACTGCTGGGTACCATGTGCAATTCCAGACACATGATAGAGAAGTAACTTAACAGTTGTAAATATTTCCCCTCCCCAATCCACAAAGCTGTTGCCCTGAATTAAAGACAAGCATCAAGAGAGTGCATAAACTTATGATGACCTGTTTACTTCATGACTTCTTTTACAGGAATAATGTGCCTCCTCATGCTCTGGGCTCTTCAATTCAACTTCGGGCCAGTTTCCTTCAGTAAGTTCCAGTTCTCAAATTATTCACCAGCTTTGTCCCTAAACTGTCAATCATTTTACATTTTGGATAATACAATCCCTCTTGGTGTCAAAGAGGAGGCTGCAAAGGCAACAGTACTTCCAGCTACGGGTCCTGCAATCTCACCTGGCAGGGCCCAGGTCCTACTCCTTCTGGCTGTTCAAAAAACAGCAACACTTGCAGCAGCAGTCACCCGATGAAATGTTTAGTTACAGAGCAGACAGAGTTTCAACAGCGAAAGCCTCACCAGCACAGTATGTTCATTGCCAGAAAGGCAAAACTGAAACAGAATCTGTTGCTAAAGGAATTATGGGGTCTAATACATCTGGCAATATATACAAACCAGGTATTTAGAAATAAATGCCTTTCATGGATCAGCAAAGGTATTAAAGATATGCTGGCAGCACAGGCTCAATTTGCATTTACAGGACAGCAGTATTTGTAGCTACTGCATGCACTGGATGCAGCAAGCTGAGGATGAGGCAGCACATGCTATGGGAAACACCACCACTACCACTCAACTCCTTAAAAAAGATGCAGAAATGCCAAGCACACGAGGCTCTGAAATACCTACAGCCAGCTAGGGAGGGACATGGCAAAAGCAAACATCTCCTGCAGTCATCTCCCCTTCATACAGTTAACGGCAAACCATCACTAAATTCAGCAAGTGTAAGTTGAAGTATCCCAGTTAAATCAAGCCAGCTTTGCTCTTGTTTCTTGAGAAGGCATTATCTACACACTCACTTAGTAAACAAAATGTTCATGTTATACTTTCTTCCAAATGTGCAGAACCAGAAAGGGACAGACAATGTTACTTGGCTGGTTTGAGATGTAAACTATGGATCACTTTCTGACAGGTCTCCAAAAATCCAGGTTCAATATTATCCCAATCATGACTCAAAGGAGAAGCAATTCATGGCAAGATCCATGTAACAGGACTACAGATTATGCACAGACCTATAAAAAAGCTGATACAGTTGTTTATCCATGCCAGCTCTTATGGCAAGAGTTATTACAACAACCCACCCCAAACAACAATAAAAAAAACCCACCAAAACACCAAACTCTGAAGGACCTGTAATAGTTACAAACAAAAACTAAAGTGCCTTGCATACAGAAATCTACTCAAGGTAAGACATAATCTATCTTTTTGAAGTCAAAAGAAAAATAAATCAAAGCTAATGACATGCAACTTGGTTGGACAAACTTTTGATTGCTTGATCCAATTTAAACTCTGAAACATTATGGTATTTGGAACTTCCCAGAGGTCTTCTGTTCTTTGTTTTTTATCATGTCAAGGGAGGGGGCAAGAAAATTTCCTGTCCAGCCATCTCATATCACTTTTTGCCTGATTCTTAGTGAAACAAGGTTTATGCAACTCCATTATCCATGCATTAGTTCTTCCCTATTAACTCCTGAACCCTTTGTTCAGACATTTCACAGAGGGACAGAAGTCTCAAAGATAATTAAGTTCTGATCATTGTTCCCTATCTTAAAGGCATAGATACAAAAACTACAAGAGAAAGTGAGAAAGGTATGACAGAGATATTAAATGGTTCCTGTGTCAGAAACAATGAATAGACTAGGTTTTAAAGCAAATCACTGGAGATTCCACAGGGTTTGGAGGAATTATCAAAAGTCCCTGCTTTCTTATGCACTTCTCAACATCTCTATTGTCAGTGCTGCTCAAGGCAGGTCCTGGGCTAAGTTACTTTCTAATCTGACTCACGATGGCCAGGTGTGCTCCCAAATATTGACCCTCCCTGCCAGGGAAGAAAGCAGGTATTCTGCCTCACAGCCACAGCCTGGGACTAAAGATCTCAGCTCTGCATGAGGCACAAAGCTCATACAGATAGTACCTTTCCCAGGAAAAGTAGAAAATTCCAAATTAGGGGGAACAGAAGAAGGCGAAGAACCACTTCATGGAAGAAAAACCACAACTTTTATTTTGTCAGTATCCTTATTTCTGTTCCTCACAGCACTGTTGGCTGTTTTCACTTGCAGAGATCTATGGAAAAAAACCAAAGGACAGAGTCTGCTGGAACTTTTGACGAAGAGGTTATGGATGTCAGCTGAACTTCATGGGTCACTCTCAGATAGGAGCTGTGCCACACTGAGGTAACTGCTACTAGGGATGCCACCTCAAAGGAGACGAAAAGCCTGTACAAACAAGACTTGAAAAAAAACTGCAAGAATCCTGGAAATAAAATTAAGCTTCCAAAGCACTACCCTGAGGACAAAGAAGCAATTCTGCTGTTAGAAATCAATTAGATGGCAGTTCAAGAAAACCAATTTCAATTAATCCACTCCCAATATTCCAGCTATAACTAAGGCACATTTGCATGTGGCACTGACACCTCAGGTTCACTGAGTCAACTCCCTCCAGCTTCCTGCAGGACAAGCATACACCAAACATTTCTGGAGAAACGCTTTTTTTATTCTGTACTTTACAGGACAGATCTAAGCATGATTTGAAGGCCTCTGGACACAACGCCTATTCTCCATTGCCTCTTCTGACACTTCAGTTCCCAACAATGTAGACATACAAACATTTTCTGCAGTAGCGAAGTTGTGAGCCTATGTAATTTCAGCTGCATCCAGTGCCACTCTTCATGCGTCAATACCATGGAAATAGTTCAGGCTTAAAAAAGAAAAACCTTCCCCCAAAGGCATGTTGTAAGGGAAGACCAGGATGGTCTAATTTACAGAAGAGGCAGAGAAGCACTTGAACAGACAAAGAAACTAGTATGAGAGTTCTTTAAATCATGGGAGAGTGTTTGGAGGGGGTAGGGGGAATGGAAGAGGAGTATCCTCAAGCTACACCCTAACAACAATCACCATCTGTAGCAGCCAAGAAAACAGCCTGTTCCGTTGTAATTCTCATTGCTAGGGACAGATAAGAAAAACATTATTTTCCAAATGATATTTAGGCAGCAAAGAAGATGACAAGAAATTAGCATCATGTTCCCTGTAAGAATCTCAAGAGTTGCAAAACAAGAACCTTTGTAGTACTCAAGACACCAAGTTTGGCATCAGCCTCAAGAAACAAACAAACTAAAAAAAAGTTGTACCTCTTGTTTGGGTTTGCTTGTTTGTTTAAGACCAACGTTGAACTTCAGTTTGTCAATGTGAATTAACTGCTTGGGCCATAGCATGACAATATATTAAGTCCAGAGGCAGGGGTTTCAGTGCCAGATCAGAAACATCATGGCTTCACAATGTAAAACACGGACAAAGTGTAAACTCCTGCCAGGGTTTTTGCAGATGTTTCTTCAAACAAGAGTGCCAGTGAGGCTGATTCATCCCCCGCCCTCTCATACCACCCCCTCAAGTTGTGACAGCCTCTCCTTGGATGGCAGGAGGCCTGCACATGGTAAACCTAGTTAGGCACTCACACAGGTCAAAAAACTGTCTCCAACCAAACCAATTCTTGCCCTGCTCCACCACGCAGCCACGCCAAGCTGTGTAAGCCTGGCAAAGGAAACATGGAGAGGACAGCTACAATTGCTTAAATGGACACCCTACCAAAAGAAACATCTTAAATCAACACTATCCAAAGAAACATCCACAGAAACTGTCTCACTTGGCTGGTTCAAATTTGCTCAGATGTTGACAACTTAACTCTGTAAGGACAAGAAGCCCTGTGCTAAATCAGGAATCATCTGTTCATGCCACACTAACTTTATGCTTGGTCAAGTGTCATCTGTCCTCCTACATCTTGCATGAAAACATAAAGTCCCCAAATTAACCAGAGCACATCATGTGCAATTTAACAGAAACGTTACCATGGGCCACATCTGACGCAGTTCATGATCTGGCAATGCACAGAACCAGAGCCATGAAGGCCCAGGCACCACAAAGGCTCAAGAGCTTGCAAGTAACACATGTGTAAAAGACTGGAGGAGCCCAAATCTTTCCTCCACTTGCAAACTCACTTTAAAGTCACCAACTAATGTCTTTGCTTTGCTTCACTGATCAATGTCAAGAAAAAAAATTATCTCAGAAATATTTCTCCTTCCTAAAGGTGGTCCAGTCAAAGAGCTGGAAGAGAAGAATGTATGCATGGTTTCTCCTGGGCTGGGCTACAGCCCAAAAGCTTGACCAGTATTTTGCAGGTCCTTCCAGACTTGATTTTACAAGCAAGGAGGGGACAAGGAACCATTCCAGACCTTCAAAGACACTCTGAAGCAGGGCCTCTTTGTATATTGGATTTATGGTGGTGAGTTCCAAAGACCTAGAACCATTATGTCTTACAAGAGCACCTTTCCCAAAAGTTCCAGTTATCCAAACCTCATGGGAAACTGAGGCAAAGCAGCTGCAGGGCTTGGTCACTTCCTTGCTTGGGGATTTAAAAAAAATAATGTGCTTGGAAGGCAACAAGATAGGGTGTAAAAAACACCGTATTAGTGCAGAAGTAACACTGACTTCACAGGTTACTTTTTGCCAGCAGATGCCCAGAACTACCTGAAGCCAATCTCCAACAGTTTATAACTTTGCCTTCAAGCAGCCCAAAACTGCCCAGGAGTGGTTTATAAATCGAAGTAAAAACAGTAACAGCAACCATCTTATTCTCTTCTCATCCTACTAGGGAGAGACTCCGCACCTTATTTATTTAAAGTAAGGATGATTAAACATCAAAAGTTGCTTGAAAAACAACGAGATGCAAGTGAAAGGAACACCTTTTACGTTCACCAAAATCTTACTAGCTAAACAAAATGAGTTTTAAGAGTCCTTTTTCCACATTTCCTTATGAAGTGTTTTTTACTCACCATCACTGAAAGGCAAAACACACAAGACTGACAGGCCCCGAGGGCTTTCAAGGAGCAAAACGGGCACCGGCAAGGAGTGACGCAGCCACTCCCCAGACCTCCAGCAGTGCCCCCGTCCCAGCCCTCCCAGAAGGCTGTCCTGGCACAGTCTCCCACCCACCAGCCCGGGAACTGCCTAAACTCACCAACCCAGCAGAAACCTGTCTCGCTTTCTCTGCTGACTTTTCAACGGGCCAGTGACACCAACCTGGCCAAAGAAGCAGCCAAGAAAAATGAGAAGAGGCAGGAGGTGAGCACCACCCTGCTGGGACAAGGAGGGGGAAGCCAGCTTCGCCTCCTTGGCAGAAACAAGCTTAGTCCTTTCCTTCCCTTGTGCCAGCTGCAAATGGTTTGCAGCTATTACAAATCCAGGGCTGTCACAGCTCTAGCCCCCAAACACACCTGAGCTGGCTGACAACACTCTCCTCCATGCAGCGTTTCCCAATAAAAGGCTAATGAATGTTGAAGCAGTCTGATATAGGGGAGAGGGGAAAGGGAAGGGAAGGAAGACTACAAAACATGCAAGATAAACTTGTGTAACTAGAAACAAGGAAAGGAAAAGATGAAGAAACCTGCTGCCTAGCTGTTGCTGAAAGGTGATAAGCTAGCAGCTGTCCTAAATTTATTAGGGCCAATGACCACAGAAGCCTATTAGTAATTTTCAAGAATAAATAAATTCTCATTTTTATCTTTACAGGTTATTTAATACTTCTCTCCACTAAAACCACTCTCAGCTCAGGTTACCTGCAAAGTTAGAAAACAAAAACCCAGCAAACACAACCAAAACAAGGATTTGCACGGTAATCCCTCCTGCCACCCAAAACACATGCACAATGACAAGAAAGCAAGGGGACAGGAGATTTACAAGTGATTCTGCAGTTAAATGATCTGAATTTGCTCCAGATTCAGGCTCAGCAACGCATAAGACGCAAGTTTCCTTAACAGCTCTCAGTTCCTTACCAGAAAAGCTCAAACAATTATTTTTGACATTCTTGTGATGTCAAGAGGACTGATGCACCATCGCTGTGCTCACAGCTCTCCAGCAGCAGTATGGAAGCCAAGAGCTGTAGGCTGCCATGAGAGTCTGGATGCCAGGTGGGAATATGGAATGGGAGGAGGGCAGGTCAAACCACAGTCCCCAGCCATGCATTAACAGCGCCCTATAGGAACAGAGAGATGATGCCATATTGCCATTCTTAAAACCTTTGGGGACTACACTGAAATAAGACATGTGACTGCAGCACACACCACCACCAGCTATAAAACAATGAACAACACCAAGTTATTTCTGGAGCCTCAGCCTCCAGCATACTGGAATAAAGCTGCTGTGAACCTTAGGTGCCCACGTCAGGCACCGTGGGTCATCGCTTCCCTCACTTTAAAGGTGTTAGATGCAGTCAAGTACTCCTGTGCCTGGCTGACTTGTGATCAGATCTCCCAATGCCATCTTAACATACCTTAAGTGTACCACAGACACAAAAACAGTGATCATTTTGTAGCCAAGCATGCTCCCAAACAAGAAGGTAACTTGGAAAAGTCAAAAACACATAAAAGACTCCATCTAAAAGCATAAACTGACATTTGTCTCAGCAAAAGTGTTGTCTTCAGTAGTTTTTCCTCCATCCTTCCTAGCCTTTCCTTCCCCATCCCCTTGTTCCCTGCACTCCCACTGAGCCCATTCAGCTGTTCACACAGTCCCACAGTGAACCAGATTGGGTAGCTGATGCAAGATTAAAAATAATCCAGGAAAAAACAAAAAGTGAGGAGGAGGGAGGTGGAAAAAAATTAAGTTCCTCAAATCAGTGCAAGATGGAAATGCAAAAAATCATTGTTTTACTGCATCAAGGGAATGCCATAGGGGAACAAACCTGCAGTGGGGCTCAGTCAATTGCCACCACTAAAGGAATACTTGTCGCACTAGAGTTAAGCTCTCCTGGAGAAGGCAGAGACGGAATAGCTATTGGAAAGTCTCTTGATACCAAGATGACCTGTTCTCTTCCAGGCAGCTGACACAGCACTCTCCTGAAAGCGGAGCCTGGCACTGGCTAGAACAATGAACATCTCTCTCCCACGTGCATTTTTTCATTAGAGGCCCCAAATTCCAGCTCAGAGGTCCCAAGCTTCTCCGATCTGGTGTTTATCCAACATTCCCATACGGTCTGTGATCGTGCAGGCTGCCAGTCTGCTGCATGAAGAGGCAAACCAGCCCACCATGACTCCTTCCTAGAGAAAGTAGTCCCCTTTCTTCCTACTGCCATTTGTTTCATGGCTGTACAGCAGCTGTTAAGAAAATCTTCACTTCTGCTACACTGGAGCCAGGAGATTCCAGGACTTCCGTCTGGCCAACCACTAAGATTCCCCATTTCATTTTGGAATTTGATACCCTGGCATTCTTCCCCACACATTTCCAAAGTTTTACATCCCCCCTGAACTGCGCTAGCTTGTGACAGTCCCATTTGTATTGGAAACTAACTCCCTCCCCCCATCAGAAACCTAACAGGAGAAACTTGGCAGGATCCAGGAGAACCAGTTGCTTTCTCCAGACATCTGGATGCCACCAGTCAACTTATCCACAGAACCTGACAACCATTCAAGGGGCAGCTCCTAAGCACCCTGACATGGCCACTCTGCTACTCAACACAAAGGGGAAGACCTCAGCCTCCACAGAGAAGGCTCCTCAGCTCCTCTACCCAGGAACACAGGAAAAGAACAATATCCTTCATGTTCTCTTGTTGTCAACCCATCACTGGCTTCTGAAAACAAAACTTCATGGTGATTCACGACCAGGCCTAAAGTAGTGACCATCCCTTCTGAGTGAACATACACTTCCAGGAGCAGTATTGATCTGTAGTGAGCAAGCTGTTTTCGGCAGCTGTTAGGTCTGGAGTTCACACAGTGCATCCGGTAGTCACAAGTGCAATAAGAGATTATCTGCTGAGTGTTTGTCTTCCAGTTGGAAGTGTATGAAATGACTACGCACAAATCCCATTCCGGATTTAATCCCGCCCTGGAGTTCGCACACAACTTCAGTGCACAAAACCATTAGTGTGAGATAGCAGCAGCAGAGGTCAGAAACAATTCGATAACACACACTCCTGGGCTCAGGCTGAACAGAGCTCTCACACTGAAACAGCTGCATCCATCCATATGTTGATCTTGGTAATACATCAAATCAAGACTTCATCCATATGGACCATAACAGAGCACTGTAACCTTGGCTATCAGCCAGCTGCCTTGCCCTCTGCCCAGAAAGGCTATGGAGCAAATTCCGGGCACCATTTCCAGGTGCGCAAAGGACAAAAAGGTAACTGAGACCAGCCAAAATGGATATTCCAAGGGCAAATCATGCCTGACCAACATGACTCCCCCATCTGGGAAGAAGAGACTGGCTCTGTGGCTGAGGGGAGAGCAGGGGGTGTGGGACACCTTGACTTTGTGTCAAAGGCCATGCTAAGTCTCCCACAGCATCCTTCAAACTAAAATGCTTGGAAAACTGGACAATAAAGGTAGGAGGAAAACTGTAACATCAGGTTTAAAGGATCAAAATCAGCAGTTAGAACCTTCACTGGGCTTCTGGTTTCTAATGGCATCTCTCAAGGATCAGCCATCCCTGTTTAGGCGCAGGGATAGAATGAGGGATAACAGGAAAAGGGACCCCAGCTGGAACAAGAGAAAATCCAGCCACATGGAAACAAATATTTTCTATAAGCATGATCAAACACTGGACAGGGCCCAAAGTATGGGTGGCATCACCATTCTTAGAGTCTGGGATGGACACAGCCCCGAGCACTCTGATCTACCCGGACATTTTCTAGCAGGAGGTCAATCTGGAGACCTCCAGAGGTGCTTTCCCACGTTCTCTAGGATGCACTGTACCGATTTAACCATACAAAAGGCTAAGAGATGACACCCCCCACAAGACTTGGCCATTCAATGCTGAACAAAAATTTCCAGGAAACAATTCCCTTCGCAAGTCACACCAGGGTGAATTTCCACAACTCATCCATCTTGCCTATCATCCTACTCTCAGTATCTCCAAACCAACACAATGCTACACACACACTATCAGCTTGGGGCAACCCAAGACACAAAGCTGGGACAGCCAAGAGTCACTTCTTACATCTCCAGGAAACCAGGTGCAACCAGAAAAAAGTACAAACGTGACAAAAGAAACAGAGTTTTTCAGGGTAAAAAGTAAGGGTAGGCCAGAACTGCAGAAAGAACAGAAAGTAGTTGTTGATGGAGAGCAGCCAGACAGGATGGCTTGGCCACCTTCGCTATATTTTTCTCTTGTTTACTTTACTTCGGTTTTGCAGAACTCCACAAGAAACAGGGCATTTTGAAAAGGAGAGAACTCCACAAAAACATCTTCCTGTACAGTCTATAGTCCTGGGGAGAAGGAAGCTTCACAGAAGAGCTTTTATGAAGGAAAATGGCCGAGCATAAATTCATGCCAGACCACCCTCAGTTTATATTCCATAAAACACAGTCCCAAACCCCATTGCCTCTCCTTTCTCTTCACGTGAGCCAAAACAAAGGACAATCAGACAGGAGCGCAACCCTGAATAGAAGACTAATGGGAAAGCACACAACAAAACAGCAAGAGTGGAAGGGGAGGCCAAGATCTGGAGGACGTGCCTCACACCAGCCCCTTGGTCTACCAGCAGCCTCTGCCCATCTTTGTGCTCCTTATCTCTGCAACTCCTCGTGGGTCCCCACCCCGGCAACCTCGCATGACCCCCCATCCGAACAGCCTCTCCAAGCCGGGCCCCATCCCGGGGCCTGGCCCCACGGCTGCTCTGCTCCAGCCCCGCTCACCCATCCCACCCTGCCCCAGTGCCCGCTCTGCCC
>VYZT01018090.1:119643-201360 GCA_013400735.1 Pomatostomus ruficeps | reverse complement strand
CGGCCTGCGAGGGGAGGGACGGGACGGGACGGGAGCGAGCGGGGCGGGGGGCGGCACGGCCTCCTCGCACACACACAGAGGGGGAGAGCGACTGTCCGTACAGACTGCCTGTAGACACACACGGGCACACACACACAGAGGCTGTACACAAACACACAGCACCTCTGCTCACACCCACAGAGCACCTCCACACACAGCCTCTCCTTACACACACACGCAGGCTCCCCTCACACACAGACCGCCTGTCCTCGCACACAGTCGCGCACGGACCGCCTGTACACTCCACAGTCACACACAGTGACCGCCTGTACACACACACAACACCCCTATCCTCACACAACCCTCCTCAGTCACTCTCCGGACCCCACACAGACTCGGCTATCCTCACGCACCGACCCTGACCCGGCATGGGCAGCCCTACACACACACACACCAGACTGTCCTCATGTACAGCCTGACAAACACCACCTGTGCTCACATGCATGTGCCTGTACACACAGCTCTCCTCACACATGCCTGTGCACACAACCACACACACGTGCATCTGCCTGTACTCACAGCCCTTCTCATGCAAGTGCGCCTGTATTCACACACAGCCTCCGTCATATACAGGCACCACCTGTGGTTTTGGACAGCCCTCAAGCTGCCTGTCCTCACACACAGAGTCTTCCTCACACACACCCAACTGCCCCAGGCCATGCACACCCTGGGCAGGAACAACAGGTCCCTACCCCGTCCCAGCCCTCTTTGTGCACCCCCACAGCCTGCTCACACCATGTGACACCCCCTCACACCTGCACCTCCATCCGTGTGCTGACTGTTCCCCGTGCACGTCCCTCCAGCCCTACACACACCTCCTGCTCACACACCTCACTTGGGTCCCCTCTACACTTGTGTCCCCCATTGCCACACTGGAGCCTTCCCCCCTCCTCAGGTGTCAGCCTGAGAGGTGAAATGATGGCTTTAGCTTTCCCTTGCCCACTGACCTGCGGGTGTCACAGGTCCTGGGCACGCCAGGAGTGCACCACACAGGTACATCCCTTCTTCAGCCCTGAGCAGCTCTTGTCCAGGTGTCTACTCAGCAGCCCTGCAGTGGTTACACAGTTGTTGATCAGTTGTCGGCTCCAGATCACTCTACAAAATTTGCATGTTGCCACTGGCACTTCCTCTCCTACAGAAACGGACAGGCTGATGCCAAAAAACACACCAAGAAACCACCATTCTGTGGTACATAACAGCTTTGCAGTAGGTCCCCCAGAAAGGGCTGACAAAGCACAGCAGTGAGGGTGACAGGCCATCCCCTCAAGGACTGCTCCGTGTGTGTGGCCAAGGCTGGATGGTGAACCTCAATGAAAAGCTACACCTGAGTGTCAGCACAAGCAGACCTGGGGCACTGCTGGCCTCTCAGGCAGGGCAGGATGACTACACTTGCTCCTTGGCTTCAGCACAGAGCTAGAGAGTCACCTGGTGTTGCCCAAGCCAGGTGACAGCCCAGGACCTCTCCACACAGTCACACAGGTCAGGATGGCCAAAAAATGTCTGTCATGAAACCCTGGAGTGAGTGGTTAATGGTGCAAACAGGTGTACCCTGTACCAGGGCTGGGCAGGACTGCTGACTGCACTGTCAACACTGCTTCTCATAAAGTCCTGAAACACCTACGTAAGACTGCCCAAAACATTGACAACTGCCAAAATGCATGTGTTTTTCAGAAAGGACAGGGCTCTTGTTAAAATTTGCTTGGTGTGTTAGGAAAAAACCCTATAACACCAAATCTCTGACAGTCCTCAGATCCCAGAAGGGCACAGGGCTCTGCTTTTATGTTTCCAATACGCATGAGGAGCACGGCTGAATGAGGAAAACACTTCTGGGGGTGAAAATCGGTCAGCCAAGAAAGGTCAGTGCACTGGGGAGCACCACCATGATATTTCCTCCTTCCCGAGCCATCCAAGGAAGTGCATGCCGGCACAGGCGCCAGGCACACCGCAGGACACGAGGGCTGCCTCTCCTCAGGCTGCTGCTGCAACCGTTCTGCAGAGCTGAAAATAATCCAGTAGGACACAGAACAATTATCCAGAACAAATATTTACAAATCACATCACCGCACACTTGGTAGTTGCGCATGAAGAAGCGGATGGTCACATGGCGTTGACTGCTTCTTCCAGATGCTAAATCGTGTTTTAAACAATAACAACAAAAATGTGTTGGAGCTTCCCTGCTGTTCCTCTTCCAGGTTAAGCAACAGCTGTGGTCAGGGCCAGGGCGTTGTGCAGTGGGAGGGAGGTGAGCTGGAGCTGGTGGACACAGCCTGGGAAGGAGAGAGCTCTTGTAATGCCCCGTGTCCCACCACCAAACCCCATTCCCACGGGTGCCACCGAATCCCACCGTGCAAACTCAGACCTCCCAGAAGGTGCATCCTGGCAGGGCATCACTTGTGTTTGACACCTCTGCCATGGCACTGAAGGTGCACACGGTCTGAGAAAGGCTCAGACCTGCAAAAGAAAGATGCCAGTGCTTTGAGAGCCCAGTCCTAGGTTGCCTGGCAGAAACTGGTCTGTCCCGGTGCACATGGGTGAGGGAGGCTCTCCAGGCCTGTTGCATGCAACCTGGTACACCCCGGCCCTAAGTCATTCTTGCTCCACCCAGCCCTCACTTCCTTCTCCTCTCTTCCAGGCAACAGGAGAGTGGGCCAAGGGCACTTGGTGTGGTGCATTCCCTGCTGATGTGAAGTTGGTCCTCTGCTTCCCCCACCAGCATATGAGCCTTCCCACCACTCCAGTCCCCTCCACTCACACCCTCATTCATGTGCTGAGACAAGTTTCCTCCATGACTTCTAAAAGGTGAGCTCAGGATGTGCCTCTTTCATACAGCCAGGCCATCAGTGCAAGTTTACAGCTGAACCTGTGCAGAAAATACACAGCCAAAATACAGCCTTCACATATTTGTCTCCCCCAGCTCTTCCATGGTGCCCACCCCCATTTCATCACCAGCCAGATCCTCTCCGTGGTTTTTGGTGCTGTTTCTGCACTTCAGAGTACTGACTTTGCCCTCTCCTGAGCTAGCCCACTTCCTCCTGCCTGGAATGATCCAATGCCTGCTCTGTGCCACCATGTGTGGGTCTTGTGTCCCCTCTTCCAGCAAAGGGCTTGGGCCATAAATGCATCTGCACCTGGCCAGGGCATGCAGAGGATCTGAGATATCCACCAAGGCCTGTGTGCTTTGAGAGCAGCCTGGCCTGCTGTGAGGGGCTCCCTTCATCCAGCTCTTTGCTCCACCAGCTGCCACCCCTCCACCCCTCACCCTCAGGTCAGAAGAGCCCAAGGATGCAGGCTGCTCCAGCACAGCATTCCCATTTCTGCCTCCAACATCCTGTATCCTAGAGACCATGGCCATGGGCCCATTTCTCAAAATTTCTTCTTCACCTTCCTGCCTCAAAACAACTGCTTAGCTCTCCTCTTCCTTCATCTCTCCACCTTCTGACTCCCCAGCACCAAGCCCAAGTGCTTGGAATCCCACACATCACTGTCCCTGTACCACAGTCCTCCCAGGAGCACAGACGGCTTCAGGCTACCACAGCCTCAGGCTTCCCCCCCTGGTACTCCAACATCACCGTATCCATCCAATGCAGCCCCCAGATCAGAAACAGGCACCAGCCTGGTCCTTTCTTGCTGTGCAGAGGTGAGGACTGAGTGCTGGAGAGGGCTGTCAGATCCAGGAGAGCTGCAGGAGGCGAGCAGGTCCTTCTGGGAAAGGAGACAGCTGAGAGAACAGCAGGGCTACAAAAACTACAGGAGGGCTCAATGCTGGGAAGGACGTGCCAATCCACCAGGTCTGCCCTGGAAGTGACAGCTGGATAAATACCACAAGAGAACCCCCAGGGCAGAAAGCCATGCTGCTGTTTCCTGCTGCAGACAACTGCCCCAGTCATGCCAGAGCAGCCCCTGCTGAGAGACGACTCAGGGCCCGGGTGTGTGCTTTCATGTCCAGTTTTATTAGTGTTGCATTAGTACCATAAAATAGTTGACGAGGTCGAGCACGTTGCGGTTTGTTCCAAAAAAAAGGCTATTTACATTTAATCTGTCTTCATAAAAAACAACCCTAGAACCCAAACAATACAACAATGAAACAGATGGACAGCTCGGGAATCTACAAAGTGGTAACGTCCCCTCACACGCCACAGTCTGGACAAGCCTGGTGGCACGCAGCCCCAGAATTCAGGCGCTTCCCCATGGCCGGGGCACGTCCGCAGCTGGGCAGACAACGCTCCAGCCACTGTCCAGCCAAGACTCCAACCAGCAGCTGACTGGATGTGGCCCAGAACAGTGCTCTTCCTTAAGGAAACCAGTGACCTGCTGCTTTGCAATTTGGCACGTCCCCTTCTGCCCCAGTCTGTCCCAAAGCACCAGAGTGATCCTTCCTGCAGGAGCCAGCCCCGCCAGGAACATCTCCCATGAGAACACCACTGAAGAGGCTCCAGGAAATCTCCAGGAGATGCTGCTACTCATTTCTGGCCTTCTCCTGCCAGGTTAAGCCCAGAGGGAGTGTCACACTAAAATGCCACTACTCAAATATCTGCCGAGATCAAGACCCCCCGGATGAAGGGGACAGAGACACTGCATCCAACCTAATTTCAAGAAAGCTCCAGGGCCCTAAGCCCTTTACAGCTGCATGGCAGGACTGTCCTAATCCCAGTTTCTCAACCCCTCAGCATACCAAGCAGCAGGAAAAGACCACTGGTTCTGTTGCCTCTTGCCATGATTTTCCTCTTAACCTTGGAGATTCCAGGTGCAACAGCCTCTGCCCTGGCTTTCCAGCGCTCCCGCCAGCACATGCTGTTGGTGAGAAACACAACACAGCCTTTGTTGCAATCGCAGGTTAAGCACAGGGAAGTGTGGTTCCTGGCTGAGTGTGATGATCGAAAGCAAACAGGCACATCTCCTCAGCCCAGAAACCTCCCAGCCACCTACCGCTACCCTCTCTGCAGGATAAAGCCACAAGCTTTATCTTCTGTTCTAATTAAAGCAGCAAAACATAGCCGGAGAGACCATGATTCTCCCCAAACTCATGTGTAATTAAGGAAGACTCCGCAGTCACCGCTGCGATGTGAACGGTGACAACTGAACTGGATGGGAACTGCAGCACTGAGCTGAAACAGCCACACGCGATGTCCCCGACGTCACCAGCGCCACAGGAGAGCCAGCCCTGATTGAGCACTGGCAGGGCTGAAGCCCAGCCTTTGTCTCCAGGAAACTCAAGCCAGAGGACCAGGAAGCACTCAAGGTGCAACATGATGCCACAAAACCCTTCCATCTTTCATCTGCTCTCCAGAGCTGCTAAACTAGGTCAGCGTCGTGCAGCTCAGCGCGGAGCCAGCCCGCTCCCCAGAGCTCACCTCCTAGGCAGGCGGGGGCCTTGCCCAACAGCAGCTGGAGAAGAAACCAACTGCTCTGAGAAGCCACAGCCAGAGGGGCAGGAGAGACTGGCCCTGGGGAGCTGGGGTGAGCTCTGGGACACAGGGAAAGGGACGCACCAGGGCACACCACCTTTTAAGCACCTTCTGGCCGAAGAGCCACTCAGGTGCTGCCCACCCCAGCCCCTACCTTTGCTGTCAGACCACATAGCTCCAAAGCAAGCCTGACTTGAGAGATAGCTTCACTGAGTTCCTTCATTTGAGATGTACCTTCCCTGCCCAAACTCTCCATGGCTGAACACAGAACACTGCTGTCTCTGCTCTAAGCCATCCTTCTGCACTCAGTGACATGACCATGACTACCCAACCCCACACGCTGGCACAGCTCTGCAGGCACGGCCCCACTGCTGCCCTGGAAGCTTTTCCTGGTCCCACAGTGAGGATCCCTCAGGTCAGTGGAGCTCACTCCCAGCAAGGTCACCCCAGAAACCATTGGGGAAGTTGGGAAGGTAAGAGACCTGATATCAGTCACTCATTCATGTTACCAGGACTAAAGCCCCTTCCCAAAACAGTCTGAGCCATGTGCTTTGACACTCATTTTTCTTAGAGACCGAAACCTGTTTCTGCACCAGACAGGGAAAGAAACAGCTGCACAAAGTGGCTCCACAGGAGAAACAACAGAGGTACAACAACCTGATCAGAGCTGTGCCACCAAATCTGCATACCAGCCCCTGCCTCCAGGGCCAGGAAACACCACAGTCACCCCCTGGGCACACAGCTGCCCACAGGCAGGCCCAGCCTGCCACTGCTGGACTCCCTCTGGGATAACAAGGTTGAGAAGTCGGGATGTTTTCTTGCACAGAAGACACATTTCAGAGCAACAACAGCTTCCCACAGGGGAGAAATCGAGCCCTCAGGTGTACAGAGAGTTTCCCGATGAATTTGCTTGTATAAAGTTAGAGCAAAACACAAACCAACATGAAATGCAACAAGCAGAAGTGCTTCTCTCACACGTACACACACACACACAGAGTACAGCAGGGCAACACACATTTGATAGGCAGGACTCTGGAAACCCTGTCCTAGCTACTAGGTTTTTTCTTTACAGTAGGTTGAAATACAAAGAGGAGCACAGTGATGGTTCTCCCCTCATCCCCCAGTAAACAAAGTTATTGCAGTCAGTCAGTTCACCCCACCTCTGCAGCAGCACCACCGAGAGCTGCCCAGGCTGCACATGGCTCCCAGCACTGGAACCCAGCCCAGTCACCCTTGTCACACCAGCGTGAGACTCGAGGAAGAAATCACACACTGACTAATTTCCTTTATAAAGCTTTCTTTTTGATGCAACAGCCTCGATAAAGATGTGATGTGCTTATACACCCCCTCCCACGCTGCCGCTGCTAGGCAACGCTATACAGTCCCAGAGCCTCAGTTCAGGCCACCCGAAAACACGTCAACTGAGGGACACGACAACATCCCAACTACAGCCCAGCTTCTGCCACAGCCAGGAGCCAGTACACAGCAGCAGGAAGGAACAGAGTATTGCAGCTAGACACTGTGTCCTGCCCAGCAGCCTGCCACCAGGCCTGGGACAGTGTCCTCCTCCCCTGCGTGGCTTGAAGGGAATATCCAGTCCCTGGCCAAACAGGTTGCCCTTGTGCTGGGAAAAGGTTTCTTGACATCAGTTGGTGAAGCAGCCTGAGCTGCAACAGGCACTAGATCCAGCTCTCAACTCAGAACCTCTCTGTTAGCAGAGCACACCACCACTACCTGCCCAACAGAACGTGGGTGGTCCCTACGCAGAGCAGGACCAGCCTTGCAGTGCAAAGCAGGTTCCCCACGCCTTTAAAAACCCAAGGGTAAGGGCTCAGGTAAAAAAAAAAAAAAAAAAAAAGAGAAGTTCAAAAGCATCACTGCCCTCAGAAAGTGCCTTCTGGAAATGCTCACAGAGCCTGGCCTGCCCACCAAGGGGGGAACCAAAAGGGCACATCAGAAATTTCAGTCCCTTACCCTGAAATGCCAGAGATGTCTTTTCTTCCACATGGCAACACCACTCAGCTCCCCACGTCCCATCCGCCACCTGACAAAGCAGCCCATGCTACCTCAGGAGTGCAGTGTGACAGATGGGCAGGAAGGCAGCTGGACACGCAGAGTGCCTGACTGGCTCCCAGTCCAGCCTCTACAGTGATGCATCACTCCACAGACAACGGCTCATCTTCCTGGGTTTGTGGTTTTTTGGCAAATTAATTTTTTTTCCTGTTATTTTTTATTTTATTTTATTTTTTTTTTTTAGAAAGCATTAAAAAAAATCTGCAGCTGTTAAAAAAAATCCTTTCCCTTTCGAGGCTGGACAAGGTTTTATTGACAGGTACATAATTGGTGTGAGTATGTAAATAGCAGCGACCCCACTGACGTGGTGCCCCTCAGCAGCACAGCCAACTGGGGAACACGGAGACTGGCTTGCTTTGGTCATTGTCAAAGACCTGGGACACTGGAGTTTCCTTACACTTCGTGTTTCCCTAATTCCTGTTCCTGCCCAACCCCTCCTCAGGCATCACTTCAGCACGAACACCTGCCCGTCCCCGTGGCAGGCTCCGTGCTCCAAAGGGGATCTCCTCTTCAGACCTCCCTAACTCTGCAAGTGGCTTGTTTTCCAAACTGGACAGTTGAACTCCCTCTAGACTCACTGATCTCTCATCCTTTGGCAGCAGGAAGAAAGACTGGCCATCCTTTTTTCCTAGAAATACAGAGGGAGAGTGCCAAGTGCACCATAACGCACATGATCTTCTGCAAAATCGATTCGAGCTGATCCACGGCTCCCCCAGCCCACTCACACCAATGAGGTCTCAGGTTAATAAGCAGTACAGTTACTCAGCTATCTGCTCGTAAGTGGTAGGTGTTCTTGGGCAGGTTGCCTGCTCCTGCCAACTCCCCCACGACTTCACGTTGTCAGCACATCTATATTTAAGACTGGTTTGTTGTCATTTTTTTTTGCCTTTGTTTAAAGGGGTTTCCTTCCTTTGTAGTAAACTGAAGAGTTAATAGAAAAAAGTAATTCAAAAGTAATCCAAGCACATCTGTAATTAATTCTGCAGGAGAGGGCAGAGCGATGCGAGTCAGAGTTGGCACGCAGTTCCTGGCTCCTGGTGTGCAGTCCCCGGGACGGGCAGAAGGTCCCTGCGCCGAGCACAGCTAGAAGTTAGACTTGGAGTGTCCAAATATGCAGATGGGAAAGTGCTTGACATGAGAGGACCACTGGGCTGCCAGCTGAAAGAACTTGACGTCGTTCCACTCCACCCCATCAATCAGGACTGCAGGGGAGGGTAAAAAGAGAGGAGAGTTAGAAAATACTGAGGGGAAGTGGCCAGGCTGGGGCAGCGTTGCCAGAAGTCTCCCTGCAGTCAGCAGAGGGAGGCCTGGCCACACTCAGCTGCTCTGCCCGGCCACCAGCTGCACACACACACACACCACGGACAAAGGCCCAGGAGCACACCGGGTTTAGGGAGAACAGCTCAGATTGTGGTTCCAGCATCACTCACTGACACCAGAGCTCCCCACACTGCTGATTTCAGCGTCACCTGATCCAGCTGCTCCGATTTCCTAAGCACGCTTCATTTTCTTTTTTGGGCAAATGCACTCTTACAGAGATGGACACTCACTGGCACTCTAACCAGGAGATCCATGTCTCCTAGAGAGGTGACACATGTCCTGTGAGCACCCTTCAGGCTCGTCAGTCTCACAGGGACCAGGCCAGGATTAAGGAGACGACCCAAGCAGAACCCTCTGTTGGGGATTACTAACTGAATAGGCTGCAAGGATATTTTTGATACTGGATGCCCAGCTCCACTGACAGACACTTCAGGTCTGTCCACAAGATGCATATATGGCCCCTGCTGTGGCATGAGCATGTGCCAGCGTCCTGCCCAGAGGGGCAGCCACCATGTCACCAGCAGCCACTAACCAACCCTTGCACCAGCTGTGCAAGAGAAACAGGAAATGACATAGAGGGGAATGGAGCCCTGTCCAACCCTTGTCCTCATCTAGAGCACTGACCGAGAGCTAGCTAAAGGAGGATTTTCCCACATCCCAGACCTATTAAAGCATTCCCCCATGCTGAACACACCAAAGCCCATTCCCCAGGAATATCCGCATCATGCTGGCTCCAGGGCACAGGGCAGGACACCAGCTCAGCCCATTGCCTGGAGGACAATCACAGCATGTGAGGCTTGCCCCAGCACCCAAAGGGATGCAAGCACTGCACTTACCACGCAGCATGTTCTGCTGATGTTTCGCTGTGCAAATCAACCTGCTGATTCCTTCAATACACTGGCTCTTCGACTCAACCTCTTTGTCCTTTGTTTTCTTGGGCAAAAACATCACTGGAAGAAAATCAAACCAGCATACGGTGAATCTATGCCACTCACAGGAACTGTACGGACATTGAGTCTTTGCATTTAAATATTCATGTCTGAAAATTCTTACTCCTAAAATCCTCCCTTTTTGGCAGGAGTGTGTCAGTGCTGAGCATCTTAGCCCTACGTGTCTCTATGTGAAGCATTCCCAGCTCATAATCCTGACCCCACAGGGCACCTTCAGGGTAACTCCTGCTCTGTTGGAACACCATGCAGAGAAAAGATCTGCATCTGCACTGCCAGGTCTGCTGCACTGACTGTGGCCCAACACAGCCTGGGCTGCACAGACACCTGGAGAGCAGGAGGGACTAAGCAATGGGGGCAACTAGTGGAAGGCAAAAGGAGAACTAAAAAAGAGCCCAGTTCCCCAAAAACTATCCAAATGCATGAGCAAAGATGTACAAACTCTGGCACTGTGGTTCCACAGAAGCTGGTGGTGTTGAACACCTCTGCTGCAGGCTGGGCCACCCCCAGGGAAGAACGTTTGGAATGTCTCAGGATTGCTTCTCCCAAGAGCACGACACTTACAAAGTGTAACCAGGGGAGGCGGCTCCTGTACCAGCAGGGCCACAGCTGAGCTGTCCCGGGAGTGACCTAGCTGCAGGGTTATGCACCCCTGTCCTGCAGTCCCGGAGGCTCTGTCAGCCTTCTCTCAGAGTCCACCAGGAGTGACTCCCAGGCCCACAGGCAGAGGAGGTTGTGAAGGACAGCTGCTGGCAGACAAAATGTAAGTGCAGAACTCCCTTGCTGGTTCCTTGAAAATACTTTGTTGCAGAGATGTTCTCAATTTCTAAAATGATTCACATCATGAAGGCCGGGAGCAAATACAAATCACTGACAACATTTAAAATGCCATTTTGTTAGTTTGTTTTGAGAAAATAAACTCAAAGCCACGAGCTTAAGAGCAGGAGAGTATTTATCTTCTACTTCCTTTTGACATTCTGTACAAAAGCATAAGAATTATAAAATCATGGAATCACAGAGGTTGGAAAAGATCTCTAAGGTCATTGAATCAAACTGCTAATCTAACACTGCCAACTGCACCACTAAGCCATGTCCCCAGCTGCCACATCTACACATCTTCTAAGTACCTCCAAGCATGTAGGGATGGTGGCTTCACCACTGCTCTGGGCAGCTTCACAACCCTTCTGGTGAAGAAATTTTTCCTAATAGCTAACCTAAGTCTCCCCTGGCAAACCTTGAGGCTATGTCCTCATGTCCTGTCCCTCATTACCTGGGAGAAGAGACTTGCTAAAACCTCCTTTCAGGTAGTGGTAGAGAGTGATAAGGTCACCCCGAGCCTCCTTTGCTCTGGGTTAAACACCCCCAGTTCCCTCAGCTGCTCCTCCCAGGACTTTGCTCCAGGTTCTGGATCACCCCACTGGCTCTAGTGTGGGGTTCGGTACAGGAGGCGAGTGGGAGGTCCTAGACTCCAGTTCAGGGGATACCCCTCTTTTGTCATCTCACAGGGATCTGTGATATTTGCTGGGCTTTTTTTCCCTCTTACATGCCTTTTTTATTCTCTGTGGCTCTTTTGAGCTAAAGGCTCATAGGATGGGGATATCATCCCAAGATGTACAGCTATCCCAAGTTTCCAGCACACTGCCAGAAAGGAGGGGCCCATTTACTCTCACTAGTGTTTGGGGCACAAGCTGCCTTTAATCTAATCCCAAAACAGCAGCAGCAGGCTTGCAAAGAACACAGGGAAGCTGTCCAGTGCTTGGCCTTTTGCATGTCCTTGGTCAGTCCCCACCTTTGTTCTTTTGGGCTATCCATCTTAGCTGTTCAGCCATCAGGGTGAACGCACCTCCTTTTTACCTCACATAGAGGAACCACCCCTTCAAACCCTACCACTTTATGCAGTCACTTCTAGTCAACTGATTAGGATTTTGGGGATAAAAATAGGGCTGAGGTGCTGTAATCCAGCACTGACAAGTCAGGCAGCTCTGGAGCAGCAGGACAGGGAGAGAAGGACACCTTACCTTTTTTGTTCTTTTCCTTTGTCACGACAGTCATGGACATGGTTGGCGTGGTGGCAATCTCACCGCTGGCAGGCAACCTGCTGACCTGGAGGGACCGGAAAGTGCATTTCAGTGTGTTTTTGGTAGTGGAGGGGTCCTTCTTCTCCGGGTCTCTCTTTCTGTCCACAGGTGGAGCTGCAATCCAGTAATCCACCTGCAGGCCCATCAACTCAGCACCGAGGCCCTGGCTGGAAAACAAGAGAAGGAGGTAATTTCTGCGCACCTCTCAGCAGAGTTTTGTCAGAGTGGCTGCCACTCCCAGTCAGAGGATAATCAGCTGGCTCTTTGGCAAATCAGGCAGTGACTTTTCACAGTGAGACTCAGCAATTACAGAAGCCCAAGAAGTCACCCCTGAGAGATGCAGCCTGGGTCCCATTGCACAGTGGCATCAGATTGGCAGCACAGAACCTCAGGGAGCAAAGACAAGCTGACCTGCCGCACAGTCACAGGGCAAGCAGTGGGAAAAGGAGCACACAAGCCCTTTCCTTAGATGATGCTGAGTGACACAGCAGCAAAGGCAACTCCTGAGGTGGTCCAGATTACTTCATTGAGTGGGGAAAAGAGGCTATAAGCATTTTGCTGCTGCCTCCTGAGCACTGAGGAGTGACTCTGTCCAGGCACAGCACTGCCAAAACCAACTCTCAACTGGGGTGAACAAAGACTTGGCATGTCCCTGAACATCAGGCATTCCTGATGAGACACCCAGTCTCCCTGACTTGCTTCCATCTCCTGTGCTCATGAGTTCTTCCTGCCACCAGCTGCTTCCCTTCCAGCTCAGAAGTTCCACCAGGTTGAAGAGGATCTCTGCTCACCCCAGCTCCCTGTAACAGAGTTGGCATAAGGCAATTGTCTCCCCCTAAGCCTTGCCACTTGCTGGGGAATTCCACTGTTGGAAAAACGTTCTGCCAGCCCTGTGATGTTTGCTAAACAACAGCAGATTTCAGGATATGATCTGTTGTTGAAAACTCCTGTGCATCATGTGGTAGCAGCCGTGCATCACTAAAACACGCTGCCAGCCCTTTCTTGAGCCAGAAAAGGTAAGAGGAGCAGCCTGGGAAATTCCAGCCCTTTCCTGCCCCTGCCTCTCACTGCTAACCCTGAGGGGAGCAGACCTACAAGTAACAGCCTGTACTTCTTCCTATACAGTGACAATCAGTGTTGAATAATACACAAGTACCAGACAAAAACCTAAATTTATCTCCCAGTCCGTGTCCCCAGTTTGAGAAATGGCAGTTGTTAAGGAAGATAAATCTGTGATCTTGAATGAAACATGCGTCCCTCTGCACCACCTGTCTAAAAAGAAACTCAAGGTAAAACAAGGACGTCCCATCATTACAGTCCTCTCAGCAAATCATTTCCTTTCCTTTGCCATTTATTCAGCTAGAAGTCAGACTGGAAAGCAGAGTTCATCTTTGAAGACCAAAACCAGGTTTTCGGTTCTCAAGGTAATATTCTTTATTGAGATTCTTTAAGGATGATGCTTTGGAGATGCTGCTTTGAGTTTTAAGATTCCTTTGCATCACATTTCTCAACTCAGTCATAAAGACAAAGCATCCTAATGTTCACTAGGCCCAGGCAAGATTTTATGTTCCATTCCAGTTAAACACGTGGCTTAATCATTGTCTGGGTCACCCTCCACCCCCTGTGCTGTCACTGCCAGATCAGGGGAGATGCAACAATGTTGAACCTACACTTCCTCATTTCTTGATGATTTTACCACACAGTAGGAAACCAAAAAGTACCAGATTCCTAGAGCTGGGGTGTCAACTTCAAATTTACCACATCCATGGCTCACAACTTTAATACCCTACACTCTTGGGGGCACCAGTTCCCAAACCACTTCCACCTTTGGAAAGCCCATACACAAAACTCACACAAGAATTCAGCTCTACTCCCCAGAGCCTGCACAGCCCCCAACTCTCTGCACTGCCAGCCAGCTACTGCTGCAACAGCCTGGGGCACACAGGGCTCTCCTGCCATCAAAACAGAGGGACATAACAGGAAGGGCCAGGGGAACTGGGCCCCCGGCACAGGTGAACGGTCACTAAAACCTTCCAGTGCTAGGCACCTAAACTGGGACTTTCCCATCTCCACTTCCTCTTGTTAATAGGGAACTCTTAAGCCAGTTTAAGAAGTCAGAGGTTAAAGGTCCCTGCAGGGCACTCTGGGGCAGGCATAAAAGGTCCCCATTCTGTCTCCAACAGGGACAGCAGGGGATGCTCCTTAGCGAGAGCACATAAGCCCAGCCTCAGAGCACGCCCTTGGACTTCCCCAGCCTGACAATCACAGGATTAGGGATGCTAGAGAGGACATCTCTGAAACATCCTTTAGTATCCATTAATGGATCTGCTGTCCGTGGATTTGTCTGACCCCTCTTTGATCTGCTGATGCTGCTGCCACAGAAGCAGCAGAGGCAGCCATGGTCCCTTCCTTTCTCCCTTTTAACCGACCTCTGGCAGTGTCACTGTGTGCCCCCAGGACTCATGTCACAGGCTTCAGAGAACCCCAGAACTGTTAGGGTTGGAAGAGACCTCTAGAGATGATCCAGTCCAACCCCCTGCCAAGGCAGGGTTAGCTGGAGCAGGTGACACAGGAATGCATCCAAGTGGGTTTGGAATGTCTCCAGAGAGGGAGACTCCACGACCTCCCCGGGCACCTGTTCCACTGCTCTGCCACCCTCAACAAAACTCAAACCCCTGACCTGGCAAAACTTGAGTGGCTTATCTCTTTCCTCTCCTCTTCTAAACTGCACAGTCCAAATGCTTCTTGTTTCCCCTTCTCACAAGACTGCTGCTATGTCCCCTTAAAGGTTCAGGGGAGTCAACAAAATCAAGGGGAACTTCACCAAGTGCTTCTGAGTACCAGACCTGCACACAAAGTGCCAGACAGCTACCCCAACGTTCTGTGCAGCAGCAAAATGAAGAGTCCTGGCCAGGGCAAGCCTTACTAGCAGCTTTCTAAGGGTTTCCTCCCTTCACCCCAAAAAATTTGAGCTAAACCAGGGCTTAATATTACCTATAGGTGCAGTGTCCTTGCTGTTCAGATGTACTTTCAGCCACACACATGAATGGGAACTGCAGTTCCATCATGCCACCTTATAACTGCCAGCATTACCCTCACAGAGAAAGCCATCAGCTCCTTCAAAAGTCACTCTGACCTTACACTCACTTGGCCATTAAAAACCTTAGAATCATGAGGGATTAGCCTGGCACCCACATGTGTTAAGAGTCAGGAATTTTTTTAAATACGTATCTTCCCAAGAGAATCTTGCCCTTGAGACATGCAGCCTTCCAACTGAGTGTAAAATCCCCCCTGCCCTCCCCAGCTCCTTGTCAGTCTTAGCAAGGACACAGTCACATTCCAGAGGCGGAATAGGTGAAGGGGAAAGGTGACAACTCCAAATGTTTGCTAGGGATGAAGAAAGAGCTATGGGTTTTCCTCTGGGGGAGTTCTCTGCCATGTGTATGCCAGATAAGCCAGCCAAGGGAGTTGTAAGGAGACAAAACATGGTTTACCTTGGGGACGAGAAGCTGCCTGTAACAGACGGTGAGGAGGGGGGCGTGGGGGAGGCTTCTTTCACAGCAGGAGATACGGAAGGTGGGGTAGAAGAAAGGACAACAGAGCTTGAGGGAGCTGCGTCATCAGAGTCACCTTAAAAAAAGGAAGTCAAACTGTTGGTCTGGGTTTGTCTCATGGCACAGAACACTGAGATAAAGCTCAATCTCCTCATCCACGCTCCTGCTGCACAGGTTTTGTTCAGATTCAATGCAGAGGCCAGCTGGCCCATCAGTTCTGAGTGCCTCCACACTTCCAAGGGGCTTTATATGCCCAGGTATGAAGCAGGCACAGACATTCACACTCCTCTGGGTTCCTCATTTGGCATCTGCTCTCCTGGGGTTTGCTCCCAGCTGATTTTGAGCCTCCTGCACAGTCACAGCCCAGCCCATTGATTTCCTACAGGGAATCTCCCCCTGCAACCACTGCAGGGCAGCACCACTCTTGGAATCCAGTACCTCTGGGCTGATCACAGGGATCTCCCTGTTCCATCTACCTCCACTCTCCATAACCAAGGTTTCATCCCTTTCACGTTGGCCCTTTAGGGTGGTGGGAGCACTGTGGCAGCAAGGAGTTACCCACAGAAGGGCTGCCTCCATGCACAAACCTTTGTGTAACCCAGGCCACAAGAATCTGGGTTTCACAATGAAGTAATAAAAGAAACAATCCCAGCACAAGGAAAACAATATTCCTGTGCATATGAAGGAGGAAAAAATAAGTTCACATTGACAAAATAGCACTACCCCATGCCTGTGTATGTAAACAGACATTATCCTGTGTATCAGCTTTGCACACCCCCAATAAAAAATAAACAGGTCTAAAATTTTGCCCACCCTAAAGTTCCCAGGCACTGAGATCAATTTTACTTAGCAGTTGAGCGCACTGTAGGGAGACAGGCATGAACTTCTGAGGAACTGCCTCCTCAGGTTGAAGCAGGAACCTCAAACAACTATAACAGTGAATCCATCTCACTGACAACATACATTAGAAAAACGGTGTTTGCACAAATGTGAGAGTAGAGCTTCCCTGGATGAAGGTGCAGGAATTTCACCTGGCTCCTTGTAAAGTAACAAGAAAAGGGCCTCTCCCAAGAGGGAGGGCGCTCTTTCTGCAGACAAACCACTGGGAGCTAATAAAATCCAATTCCACCTTACAGAGCTCTGGGGCATCAGCAATGGACAAGTCTGTTCTGCCTGTGAAGTCAGGCTCCCACCTGCCATATGACACAGCAAACACACACAAGACGTTCCTTACCTGATGTTGCAGAAGATTGTTCCACTATTCCAACCTTCACCACCTAAAGGGGGCAAAACAGAAGAGCTCTATCAAACAAGAGCCCCCTGAACTTCAGGAAGCCAAGCCCCAGAATTAAGCTCATCTCTGCAGTCTCCATGGCACTGTCCCTGCAGTCAGAGTAGTTAAGAAGGAGTCTTCTAAGAGCCAGGCAGGTCCTGGCAATGCCCAGCCAAGCAGTGCCAGCTCACAGCCCTTCCCTGACCTACACAAAGGACAGCACAGACCCTACAGAGCTGTTACGGACCTGCCCAGCTCTGAACAGCCCAGCAGCTCCAAACTACGGCAACTACAGGGCCTGTGGCACCGGTGGGAGGAGAAGGGGTCATAAATATTCCTTCAGCACTGCTTGGATACACCTGCTAATTACAGACACGCTGCTTCCATTGCTCCAGAGCAGCCACTGCCAGGGTGCAGCAGAGTTGGGGTTTATTAGGAAACCACAGAAGCAGCAAAGTACAGATCAGAGTTTTCTATTCTCTAAACAAAGAAAGTGTCCAACAAAAAAGATAAAGCACCTAGCACAGGCTCTGGAGGCAGACATGGGCAAACCACCTCACAGACAGGTCAGAACGATCCAAATCACACAGTCAAAAGGGCACAAATGTGTGTGGCCAACCACCAGCTAGTACAGTAAGATTAATGATAAATGTCACTGGCAATAATTTGTGGAACAGAACATGCTGCAAACAAACTCCCAAGAACACACAATGCCTAGAAAGATAAACTGGCCCTTGGTGATAGAAAAGCAGAGACGTTCTCTAGTGATAATCTGCTATGGTACATAGGGATCATTACTCTTAATGCTGCAAGGCAGAGACCCTTTTTGAGGTCCTTAAGAAACTTGTATCCAGGGCTAATGTCTACCCTACACAAGTGCTGACAAATGGGAAAGAGCTGCACAGGGAGCTCAGGTCAATAAAACCTGCTTTAGAATGAGAAATGATGTCATGCAGACTGTGTAGTTTGAAAATAGAAGGTCATTAAGTTCAGACACGACCATGTCTGGACCACATCTCTAGGGAGCACATTTCTGTAATACAGGATCCAAAAAAACCCCAAAAAAGTTAATTATTAGAAGCAAAACACTTTGCAGAGTTTGGAGGGCAGGGAGAGGTATGCTCAACAGTAGATCTTGGAGAGTTGTCAGGCCCTCTGGTGGATTCTCATTTAGATCCAGTCTTGGAAAAGCCATCGTGAATTCAGCAGTGTGTGCACAGGGTCCCTGAGGGGCCACTGCCTTGGGAGAAGGAGGCTGCAGCTCAGTTTGGCCAGTCTCCATCCAAAGGACAACAAATCAGGCTCTGGAGTGCAGCAGCCATTTGTGCTGTATGTGTTAAACACCAAGAGGATGTTTCACAGACTGTCATTGGCTCTGAACAAGAGGAACAGAGTTAGGGGAGGGACAAGCAACACAGAAAATTGCCTGCAACCACCTTGATCTGCAAGCCAGACAGGAAATCTCCCCTCTGGCCTTTTCCTCCTTGTTGGCTGACTGAAGATCCTCAAGTTCAGATATGTGGGAGGAACACAAGGTTAAACAGTTTCCCTTCCCTCCACTTGGGGAGGTGCATGAGACCACTGCAGTTCCAACATGCCTCCATCCAGGAAAGTAGCAGCAGCCAGCCCCCTTTCCCTCCAGGAAGAGGCACATCCTGTTAACTCTGCTGGCAACTGGCTGTCAGCACAACACAGCCTGACCCTGGCTTTGGCACCCGTCTGGCCCCTTGTGAGGCTTCACTCCCACCACTTTGAGCCCAGCTGAGCAGCACGGCACTGCTCTGCTCATTTCTGGGCCAAAGACTGCACAATCCAGCTGCAGGACATCAGCTTCCGCACCCCAAAAGTGCAGCCAACATCAGGAGGTGCAAACCCAGAAGTCACTGGCTCCCTTTCTTCCTTGTCCAACAGCTCCGAGCAGGCTGCAGCTGAGGGAAAGAGCCTCAGTGTTCATGGCCAGCCTCAGACTTTGTGAGACACCTGCAACTGGCCTTTCAGTCTCTTCAGATGTGTTTCATGGGGAATTACTGTGTCAGGAATGCTACAGAACCAAGAGCAAGCAGCACTGACTTGACCCTCATCACCAGATAACATGGCAAGTCAGTCTGTGTTTTCAAGGCGAGTTTTTTTGGGGGTTGGCAATGTCATGTACACAGTAAAGCCATCCACTCTTCCACCACTTTCAGGTAATCAAACCCAGACTGGAAAAGCAGTGCTAATGTCAGGACAACAATCACTTTAGAGCAACTGGATAAACACTCTGAGTCCCATTTGCCTGCATATAATACAGGGCTAAATCAGTCCTGAAGAAAAGCTTGCAGAGCCCAACAACAGTCCGGGATGTTCCAACTCCTCTATGCTTTTCATGTTACTGGGAAAGGTGAAACAGCTGTTTTGTAAAAACAGTTCATCACTAGAAATTGCAGTTCACAGGAGACACAAATTCCCAGCAAAGCTCATCAGCAGGGAACAAATTGGGTAGATGTGTCTGTCCACTTTTGCAGAAGGCATCTCTCCTTCAACAAACAAAAGTAGATTGTCATCTCAGGAACACTGCAGAGAGAAACTCTCACTACGAGGAGACACCAGAGTGAAAGCAGGGTCAGTCTGAGGGCAAGAGGGACTAAGCTCTTTAAATGCCTTGGGATTTCAGATTAGCTCTGACGCACTGCTGGGACACAAAGGGGACGCGCACATGTCAGCTTCACACAGAGTAGGCACAATGAGGCCAGCATGCAAGAGAGAATCTACAAGACAGCAGCATAAACTGGGAGGAAGACATCCAAGAGCTGAAGAGCAGCCAAGGGATTTCTTCTGGCCACAGGTCAATGACTTCACACCTAAAACCTAATGAATTGAAGAGCATGATCACATAAGGGGAGGGAAGCTAGAAAAGGCAAAGAGCACAGTGCACAAAATACACTGACAGAAGAAAAAACATGGCCCTGTCCAGATAGTCTGCACTTGGCACCTCAGATGGGAACACTTAAGGACAGGAGGAAAAACTAGGGACTACTATCCCAAATACACAGCAGTGGTATAAACCCTGCCAGGATGTACTTTCTACTTTCCAGGAATAGATGGGATACTAAGAGGATGGGAGACCAATAGTGACAAGCATGCAGAGGACTGACACTGGAACAGCAAATTTGGCCAAAACAATCAACCAGGGCAATGCTAGGCACTGTGATCACGTTTCTAGGGACATAACACATTCCTGTCTGAGAAGCAAAATACACTCTGTAGTTTGTTGAAGTGCCTCAGAGGTTTGCTTACATATCAGGCAGCTGCATCCAAACATCAGATTCTCAAGCCGATAATCTGCCTTAGAGCACCCAATGGCTTCTGCTCTCCTTCAGAAACCTGTTAAGTTTGTGTTAACACCTGTGAACACATTCTAGCTTGCTTAAGACAGCACAACCACGATAACACTCACCCCGACAAAGGGAATGAACTTCTGCGAAGATTCTTCATCGGGGCTAAAGGCAAAGAGAAGAGAGTTGTTAGCAGCCTGCCTCCACCCCGGGCACCATACTCACTCCATACGTTGCATTCCAGCATGCAGCAGGGACGGACAGGATGCAAGCGCCAGTCCAACGCTCCTCTCAAGGCCCCCTGCCAGCACTAAGAGCCTGCACGGGCGGGGAGGAGTGCACAGCCTACGGCTCGTCTCTGGGAAGGGAAAGGCTCTTCCTCCCTCCCTCACGCTCCACAGAGAAACATGCTTGAATGGCATGGCAGTCATCACAGACACACGGCCTCCTACTGCGAGGAAATGGATCTGTGCCACGACAACACAGAGAACTGGGTGTTACTTACTAGAACCTGAGGCGCTCTGCACGCACGGCCTCCAGGCGTCCCCCCCGTGGAGCCGTGTGCCATAGCTTGCACATCCCGGCACCGCTAAAGCAGTGGCCCTGCCGCGGGGTTACAAGCCGTGACACCTGGTTATTTGTGAAGCACCGGAAAGGATGTGCTCTCACACTCACACACACACTCACACGCCTTCCCTGCTGCTGGGAGCTCGCAGGCCCTTCCACAGGAGAGCTCGGGCACAAGGGCACACACCAACAGCTAAACCAAGCTGAATGAAAGGCACGCCGTGTCCCAGAAATGGCTGAAGACAACACTACACACGCCTGGAAAGCCCCTCTTGCTCTGGGCCCCATGCAGGGTTCAGAAACCAGAGGGTGGAAAAGGGCCAGCAGTGAAGGCCACAGTCAAACCTAGCAGGAATTAGGAGGAGACTTGACAAAGACAAGAGGAGGAAGAGCTGAGTGAAGAGGAAGGGCCTGCAGAGCCACTGCTCCCTTCAACGGCAACAGATTAGGGATGGACCCACAGGGTGAGGAGAAGACCACAGGAGCACATCCACACGTTTGGAGGAACTACAGTTCAGCAGAGGGAAGTGACTGCACGGGCAAGACATTTCTCAGTGATTGAGCACAGGAAACAGGTATGAAGCAGACAAACACTGAGACTTCTCATGTTTCTCTTCCTGTGCATCCCCCAATGCTCAGAAAAAAACCATCCAGCACTGCCTTCATCCAGAATTTAGCTGGGAGTAGCATAAGTACTGCAGGTATTTCTGTGCTGTTTCCATCACTGATCAGAAATGCACCAAATGCACAAAGGTTGTTAACCACTGTGTGATCAGCACTGGTTGGACACTTCCCTCTCAGCCCCATGGAAAGAGTGACATAAAACTGCAGTGAACATGACTCAGCCACAGCTCCTTCATGGTCCAAAGCAGAACATGATTTTGCAAACAGCCTCTTGCTTTGGCTCAGCTCTGCTTATCCATCCTTAAGGCAAAGCCAGGGCCTTTGCTCCCTTCCTACCTCACACCCTCAGTGAGGCACTGCACCTTCATTTTGTTCTCCTAAACCGCAGGACCAAGTGACCAAGTCCCTGATTCTGTGTTGGAAGGCGGAAAGGTCATATCTTTGCAAACACAGCTAGAGGTCCCCAGCAAAGACATCTCCTACAAACATGACAATTCCAGCTCCAGAAATTTCTCTTTTGCAAGGAGAAACGGGAAAACCACAGAGCTGTTGGGAGAGGCACAGAACAGAGGCTCAGCTCTCTTCTCTTTCCTTTAGCTCCTTGTGCATGAAAGCTGGCCAGACAATGAGTCCCACTGACCAAACGAGGAAAACACAACAGCCACCCAGTCATCTCTCAGCTGCTGGATGGCTTTGCTCTGAGCTCTGAAAAAAGAAACCATGCCAAATTCCAGCAGAAAACTCATTCTCGTTCCCCCTGGGAGCTCTGATTCCCACTGTGGAGAGCTCAGGGGCAATTCTGAAATACATCATTTGCTTCAGTCACCATTTATCACAGCTCACAATGATGCACAGGCTGTTCCTGGAGCAATCCAGCTGGATTTCAGCTTGACTAGCCTATCCTGTCACATATCCTCTTGGGAACTCTGGTCTTGCACATGTGTCTCTGAAAATGCAGCTTATCAAAATAGCTGCTCTTCATGTGGATGGAAGAAAAGATGAGATGACCATGCTTTTTCTTCATTCCCTCCTTCATGGTCTTCCCAATTTTTGTTCTTCAGGATCTCAAGATCCCAAAATATTAATTCAGAATCTTTTTACCTTAGGAACAGCTGCTTTGATTCCTCCTCCTACCACAGTCCTGCAACTAAAATACCTCCCATTTCTGGAAAGGCAGCTTTCCCTCTTTACCTCAGCTGCACAGATTCCCAGGCTGCAGAGGGTTAACCCCTTATGTCCAAGGATTTTTTTTTACTCACAGGGCTTCTGAAGACCCTGGCACCTCAGCTGTAATTCGAAGCCAGACCTGGCCCCAGTTTGTAATTTTTAGCAGTTATCCATGTTTTGTCTCTCTAACCAGGAAGGTCTCAGGCACTACCTTTATTCCAGTCAGGTCCTGAAGGAGGCAACAGGAAAGAGAGGACTTTTATCACTGAAGCATTAGCAGGACTCTTGGCCAGTTCAGGGCAGGCACCACCACCACCATCTCTCCAAGGTTTATCTATAGTATGAAATCTGTCCTGTCCACTGGGCAACTCCAGCTGTTTGATGGTTAACACTGCCCTGGTTCCACCAAGGTCAAACCAAAAAAAGGGACAAAGCAACACCAGGTCCTCATGACACATCAGATGAGTCTCCTCTCAGCCTTCCCAAACACCTCCCGTCCAGCACTCTTCACATTCCTGCGGTGGGCTGGACATAGTCAACAGGACATCCATAATTTCTTGAGCCTTGACTCTCCTCTGCTGCACTCCTGTTGCATTTCCAGCAGCTGCCCAAGGAGTTTTCTGTAGTAACCAGCTAGATAACATGGGCTCTGCTGAGCCAGAGGAGGGCCCAGGCCCCTCTTTGTGTTCATGTTCAGCAACTGCTGCAGGGTGTGTTTGAGGAGAAGCACACAGAGCGATGGCCTGGACTCTGCTTAGCCACTGCCTTACAAGGCCTCCGAGACACACAGCAGGCAGAAAGCAGTGTAATCCATGCTTCCTACTGCCCAGGAGCCCTCCAATCCAAGGCAGCTGGGACCAAGAGCTGGGAAGTGCTCTCAAAAGCTTTAGGTAAACATATAACCAGGCAGGCAGTGATCCAGCCCTCGCCCTGACGAGTGAACAATGCTTCAATTTCCAACAGCCAGGCTGCTCACCAGATTCATGCAAGGGCTATCCAGAAGCCACATGGCATGAGCTGTGCTGTGCTGGGCACTGAATTACAGTGGGTGACACCAGCCCAGAACTGACCAGCAATCCAGCTACACTGGGAATGAGTGTCTGCTGAATCTCAGACCTCAAATACCACAGGGTTTCTTTCAGGAAAACAATGCAGAGTGATATCAATGGCATGTCCCTCCTAGTGAGAGGCCCACCCCTGTTCCCATGGTCTCAGCTCCCCAGGTGCTGCCTGGATTGCACTGTTCCTTCACAATTCAGTAGCCAGGACTTCTCCCAGAGCTCACAGATAGAGTCAGTCACCCAGTGTAACTCAGAGGAGCTGCAATGGCACCTCATCTCCTTCTTGAACCCCTTTCCTCAATGCCAGCCCCCTGCTTTCAGGTGAGGTCAGCAGATGCTCCAGAAGACCAGGACAAAGCTTTGGCACCATTGCAGTCCATCACAGGCAGAACATGCGCCAACCTTTGCCATGACAAACAGAACAAGGGCATGGGGAGAGAGCGGGGTCAGTCAGAATAGGGACAGCTGGCAAGAGAGTTATAAAGCAGCTCATCATATACAGCTACATCCTAGAGACTGGCTTGGCTTTCCTTGGACCACTACGGCTTGTTTAACAGAGCAAATGCCAGGATTCTGGGAGATTACTCTTGCAATCAATTTGTAGGTAGTACTGCTTGTTTCTACCTGGACCACTGCCTTGACAGCTGGCCTTGGAGAAGCCATTCACCTCTAGCCTCAAGGGTGAGGGAGTTCCAGTAACTTTGTTTGCTGAGTACAAAATAAACAATGCCCAATAATCACATGATTCAAAGCAGGGGACCCTGCAGAGCATGGGGGTTTAGGAGGCAGCTCAGAGAACACAGCTTCACTGCTAGTGTATATCTGTCTTTTCTTTCTTAAGCTCAGAGAAGTCCCATATGTTTAGGATACCCTGCCAGTAAGAGACTAGTCCTCAAATTTTTGATTACAGGGAGTAGATTCGATGATCTGCACTCGGACACTGCACAGCTGAACCCCAACCTGAGCCCCTGAGTGCCACCTACAGCACTCCAGTTCCAACAGGTGGGAACTGAAAAGCCTTTTCTCAATCCTGATCCTTCTGGAGCTATACTATATCTTCTGATGGCTAAGGGAAAAGGCAAGAAAAAACCCCACCTTTTCCATGTTGTACTGCTTTAAGCTACTCTCCCAACAACTCCTTCATTCCCATTCAATCTACATCCTGGGAACCCAAATGTGTGGTCCAAAGGCACAGCAGTCACTTCCAACTATGCATTCTGCCAGCAGATGCCATAGTTTCAAAGCAGCGAGCAGAATTCAACCTAAAGCACAAACTGTGCATCCCAGACCCGCAGGAACTGTTAAACAAGGCACAAAAGACCAGTTCACTGGGAAAAGAAGTAGGAGATGGGAGAGGGAACCTAAAAGGAGCTGATACCTTATGGTAAAATCAAAATGAAAGCTCTTTTTCCTTTTCAGGAAGCAACCAAAGAAAAAGATAAATGTGTTATTATACTTACAACAAAGTGATGCATTCGTTTAGACAGTGCTAATGGAGACACAATTTCTATGTTGTTTTTAACAATACCCTCCCTAAGCTCTTGCCAATGACAGAGACCCCCAATCCCAAAGGAAGGCACACAGGAGACAACTGCTCATGCTCCACTGGAGAGCCTGTTCCTCTGACTCACTCTCCCTTGCTCGTGGGGTACTGACCTGAAAGCAGAAGTTATTTTAAGGCAGACACACAGAAATACGGAGAGATTGCAGGCTATGCCAGAGTCTGACCATGAGTTTCTGCAGCCTCTCTTCCCAAAAACCTCTTAACTTAAAAATTATTAACAGCTTCAGGCATGACACCAGAGCCCAAAGGGTGTAAAACCCAAATGGGTCAGACCAGCTTGGTAAAGCCATCCCACACACCGCTGGGATGGGTGAGGGCAGGGGTTGCTCAAATACATTTCAGATGTTTTCCAACAAAGTGCTGAACTGACCTTTCTGGACACACTGGAAACTCAAAACGTTTAAATGTGTGTTAATGACAAGAACGAAGCTGTAACAGAATGGAGGAGGCAGTGGAAAGCAGCGCAGAACCCAGCAGCTGAAGAGTGCAGAGAAAGAACCAGGCAGCCTCAGAAGGGGCTCACACTGCTCTGGGGTGTCTGATCTCCCTGCTGGTAACTAAGGTAAGCCTTCACACCAAAAACAAAATGGAAAACTGAAGGCAAGAGCTTCAAGTATTCTGTAGCTCTTGAAGTTTCATCCTTATTATCATGTTAACTTTACAGAAGTCCACAAATACATGAAGAAACTAGACTAGTCAATCTGGAAATACAGGAAAAACATGTAAAATGGGCGAAATTTCACTGAATCATTTCAGCACAGTAATGTGAGAGCAGACGCAGGAATGGAAAAGAAATATATAATGAGAATTTTGAAAAAGGTGCGGGGGGGAAAGTGACTCTACCCCTACCCATAGTTTTAATTTTTACCAATTCGTAGGCAAAGAAGACACCAATGAGGGATATTAATGGACCAAAAATGAAAAATCAAATAGAAGTAATTAACAATTAACAACATCCATACCTCACAGGGAGTTGCTAGTCCCTAACTGAAAAAACTCTCATGAGCTGAGTTCAAATCTATTATTCTCCTGAGTTCAAATCTATTATTCTGACTGTCAGCCCTCCTCAGCAGGAGTCCTGGCAGCTTGCAGCTGTCAGTCAAAAACAATTTTGTCTCTCCTGCAAGAAGCTCTGCTATTTACACTCCAAAAAGAAAGGGGTTTAGTTCCCTTAACACCAATGTAAAAAGGTCAGGTCTCAAGGAAGATACTTTGTGGGAGAATGCCGAGGTCCAGTCTTACACACCTCAGGTTTCTGTGGTTAGAGATCTCTGGAACCTGAGCAAACAGAATCTGTCCATCCCCCATCCTGCTCAGCCTCCACTTCCCCAAACTTCTTATATCTTAAAAAAAAGAAAGAATCACTGCACTTAAAGCAACCCTGCTACTGTAGATTCACCGAGTGGGACGCATCACTGGGTGCAGGCTACCGTGAGGCTCCCAAGGGTTTTGCCAGTTGGATTGGTTTTCAGACTGCTGGCACGACATGAGAAAAGCACTTTGCTTTCAAGCAGCTGCTCGTCCTGGGAGCCAGCAGCACGTGGGGGACATACCTTTTCTGTTTGTACGTCAGCATGGCTTCAGCAATGGGCAGCTGGTGTGCGCAGTTTGCCCCTGCTATGTACTGCGTTATCCGGGACACAACGTCAGGCGCTTCCGAAACTGCAGGAGAACACAGGGAAAAGCATTGAAGGGGCTTCTAGACCACTGCCAGCACTGTCCTCCGTTTGCTGATGGTGCCCAGCCAGCTGCATTTGGACTGCATCTTGCACAGGAAGCTCTGCCTACCTTGCACAGTAAAGCTGAATCTGCACACACCACTTCTGACCGAATCTTAGGTATTTTAGATTTGTTAAAAGCTTTTCTTTGTACCTGCCCAGAATCAGCTTTAGACTTTTCCACACCTTGACTGCTGAGATCTGCTGAAGAAAATGCCTGGCCATCTCTCCCAGGTGAGCTACTCTGCTCTCACCACCACTGAGCTACCTGAGTTTCTAATAAACTCTTGGCCTTGCTGAGTTGACCAAAAAGACTGACGGACACACAAGGGTAGGAAGGGCACAAAGATCACGTGTATCCTGATTGATTCAAGTCGACACAAAGACATTTCCTAAATCCCTTCCATATTTCTTTGGTTTCAACCAAAGACTCTCAACTGTGAGATCTCAGGCACACAAGTGACCTTCACCAGGCACTTGCATTATAAGGCACTTCTACCTTATAATGGGCATTTCGACCCAGACTCTTTGTATTTGGACAGTGAACTGGTAAGAGTTATGATTCTCTGCCAGATCTTGTGCCATCACAGGGTTTCTGTGCAGTTCCCACATCACAGATGAAAATGCAGAATGTACAAAGTATGTACTGTACAAAAATGAGGTGGAATTTTCCTCATAACATACAGCATATAACCAACCGAGATACGGCTCTTGGGCTGGGTTTCTATATGTAATGAAGTATTCCTAATTCAGACACAAAAATCAAGTCTGTATTGATGTTTTTCTGCATTTTCAAATGCAGCATGGAATTAAAGGAAACCAGTTCCATACACCAGTTCTTCCATGAATTTAGGATAAAGGGAAAGTGTAGGTTGGCTGGCACATTAGGAGATTTCTAGTCCAGCCTCCTGTTCCAAACAGGGTTGACTTCACCTTCAGAACATGTTGCCCCAGGCCTTGTCCAGCCATGTCCCCATCTGCTGGAAAAGGCTCTGAACAATTACCCGTGAAGAGGTCTCTCTCCTCCTCTAATGGATAGAGGACTTACAGGAGCATCCTGGGAGTCTCAGGAATTCTGCAATTCCGACAGGGAGAACCACACTGCAGCCTCCCCACACTCATGGTGCTCCACAAACTCCAAAGCTTTTTCCTTCTAATGAAATTTCTGCATGGGCAATGCTGCCCACGACAGCATCAAATCTCAAGCCTTGACGTAGCCCTAAAATATTGCAAGTCCTCCTTTCTCCTGTTTCTTTCCATTCTTGAAGAAATGGAGGAAAAAACTGTAAGCATTAATATTTTAAACAACTTAGTACTTTATCACAAAGTAAGGTTTTAATCTGGCCTAGAACAAACTCATATCAGAACAGGAACTTGTTGGTCTGACCTAGGGCAGCTCGCACTTGTTACCACACTGGTGAAGAACAAAATTCTTCTTTAATGAGAATGTTTTCAAGTCTGCTGGTAGGATCTTTCTCACACACAACTAACTGAAGTTAATCTTCCCAGAGCTTCCAGTGTTCCCAACGTTTTAGGCTGCATGTTCCTGAAGGAAAGCAATGTACTTGTGGAGCGAGACCTCCACATCACAGAACAAAGCTGAGGGCTAGGTAAGAATAGCATGACTCAGAGGCAGCTAGTTAGTGCCTCTGGGAGCCAATAACTGTTTGCAAACCACCATGAGCAGGACTCAGAAAGGTCAGCATCTGAAAAGGGAATGTGGTGGAGTGAGGAGAAAAGAGGAACAAAAACACTTGTCTGCTTCCTCTTGTATTTACTTGACCTTTGCTAAAATTACTCATTCAAGCTTTTCATCCCACACAGGCCAGACAGACACGGAGTCTTACCAGTGGTCTGTGCTTCAAGTTTGTTGAACAGATCTCTCCAGGCTAGATCTTGGAAGAAGTTGTTGTATCTATAATCTACAGACCCCAGATACTTGGCCACTGGATGAGAGCCTAAGAAAGAAAGGAAAACATGACAGTTGTGCTTCCCAGCACTGAACACAAGTGTTTGATCTGTAAGGAATTAAAACTCCAAAATCAAAACCACACTAGACATGTCAGAAATAAACTTCTTCAATTAGAACCAAGTCATTTAGTCCAGCTTATCTCTACAAGAGCATGCAAATAGACTTCCCAGCACAGACTGCTTCAACATACTGGTATCTTTCACTTGACACTTTCCCCCTAACAAATTAAATTTTAAAAGGCCAAAGAAAACAGGACTGGGAAACTGCTGAGGAAATAAATGATTTGGCAGGCACACAGGCCCTACAGCTCTCCATGTCAGCCCCTCAGTTTTGCAAGCAGCTTTCCCAAACAGCCCTTCCTGCCCACAGGCTGCACCACAGCCAGGCCACCTCTGCCAAGAGGGGCCAGACCCCTTCCTCCAAACACAATTTGCACCCCCACAGCTGTTTTGCAATACTGAGAAGAGGCAATTGCCCCCAGCCAGGAAAAACAACCCAGGGAGGCTTGTTTAATCTGTGGAGAAGGGCTATAAATTCAATAAATACACTGCAATTTGAGACAGAAAACAGAGCCCAAGGATTACAGTACCCAATGAATACTGGCACATGCATCAGGTCCCTGCTCACTCTAGCTGAGCCTTGTGGCTCTATTAGCAGGGAAAGACCTCCTTGTAGAAGCTTTGTGTGCCCAGCCTCCAGCTTGCAGCCCTGCTTGGAGATCTGACTTCATACTTACACTGAGCAGGACAGGGAAGGCGTTCAAGTGACAAACTCTGCCCTGGGAGGTGGCAGAAATTTCCCACTTTCATTTTAGGCCACCTGTGTCCCCCAAACAGACAACATTCCCTAGAAACTACCTCTACAGTCTTTGAACACATGAGAAAAGGTGTGCTAGGATCACCCTGCCCAGTCACCACCTGGCAGTCATGCTCAGCATGAGTCCTGTACATTCACAGTCAGCCATGACGCAGCCTCAGAGTTCCTCTTAATCACATTATTTTCAACCTTCCTGCACACCAGATTCTCACATCAAGCCACACTTCCAGTGGCCGCAACAGCTGAGTCACCAGCTGGTAACTGGAAACCAGACAAATTCTTTCAAGACGACCCCCCAGTTGCTTAACTGTACTCACCATGGCCCAGGAAAGCTTTGGTGGAAAAAAACCCCCAAATAATAAACCCACTGTCTCAGTCCTCTGAACCTCCAAGCTAATTTCCAGACTTCAAGGAAAGCAGGAGGTCCCTCTGAGCTCCCCTGAGCATCATTAGAGACTGGAGCCCAAGTTCTTCTCTGGCCCCTCCAGATCATGGCTACTTTTACACCCTCATTTCTTCTGCAGTGGAGTTTTAAAGAGTGCACACAGCACAGCTCTGCCCCATGAACTGGAGAAGCTTTCCCACACGCTGGGAAAACACAGCGTACATGGCAGATGCAGTTGGAAACAAGTTACAAACAGGAAGTCTCCCAAGAAGTTCCACCCATGGGAGCTATATAAAATGTTAAAATACCCCAAATGGCCAAAATAACCCCCAACATTTTATTTTATTTTTCCCTCTTCAGTTGTTTATACAGTGTTTTAGACACCAAAAGAGTCTTTCAGCCATAGAATCAGCATGAAGCAGGATTGAATCTCCCAGTACATACACTTACAGACACTAAGCATTTCTGATTGCTAATAAGCCACTGAAGGTTGACCCTTCTGTCACTGGAGTGTGCAGTTGTGGACTCAGAAGGTAAAACCATCGAGGGAAAAAGCCCTCCAACCCTAGTTCAAAGGTATTGCCAGCAGCAGAGGCTTAAAGGCTTTTCCTTTAAGACATTTATGGCAGGGCCACCATTCTGTCTTTGGTGCTTTTTTCAATTGTCAAAAAGGAGAGGTTGCTCCTCAATCACTTTAATGAACTGCCAAAGAGCTGGCCAGAAATAAGCACTTGATCCGACCAGGAAATACTGCAGACTTCTATGGAAAAGGTCCTGTTAGAGAAGTTTCTATATTTAAAGTTGATTTTAAAAGAACTCACAGTTCTAAAGCATTTAATGATCAAAGTGCCTTGTTAATTTTTTACTTTTTGATTACAAAAGAAAGTTTTAAGATTAAAAAAACCAACCCAAACCCACAGCCTTGGAGCTGAATCTTGTGTTTCACTTTCAAAGAGAGAGTATTTTCAGATCATTAAAAACTGCAGGACAGAAAACTCTTCTTCTGAGGCCAGGAGACAGTCAGCAAGCGAGTACCAAAGTCTCAGACACAGACTCTCATTTAAAGCACATTTAACCTTGCAGAAATTATTTTTTTGTTTTTACTCCCTAAAGGGCTCTCTCTTCTCTTCCTGCCAACCACTTTGGAAACTAAATGCCTTTTTTTTTTTCTTCAGAAAGAGCCAGGTCTTTTCCTCTGCCTTTTTTACTTGACTTTTGCAAATGCCACCACTGAATGAATAACCTAACCGCAGTGTTCATGGTGCTGGGCAGCAGCTTCTGATTCCTACAAGGAACTGCCATCAGCTGGTCCCAAACCTAGAAAACTGGAAAATACTGGCAAAAAGTGCTTTCCAAGTGTTCTGCTGCTTACATCACTTAAGTGCTCTGTCCACATGAGCCAAGCCCTGGACCACACCAGCACTGTCCAGATGTCCCTGACCACAGCACCAGTGGCTGCCCAGCTTCCCAGGCCTTGCCACTACAACATTCATCCTGTTTCTAACTACAACAAGACCTCTGGTGTTCTTATCAGTCCACTCTACTTCCCCCACCACAGGCAATCCAAGCTGGGTAACTTTCCAGCCAAGCAGGCTTGCTGAGTTGTTGAAAGGGCAGAGATAAAGTGTTGGAAAACTAAGGGAAAAACCCGAGGAGACCAGCACATAAAGAAAAGGTCAAAAGATGCATGTAGTTGGAATAATTTAAATTCTCAGCAGTTTCAGAGTCTTTAAAAAATTTTCAACCCCTCCTCTATCAACACTTTCAGAGTCAAGCCCAGGGAGGCCAGTACAGTTATTGCTTTGGGAAACATGATGCCCACTGAATTTAACATTTCAGCCAGGGAAAGGGCTGCTAGGACATTATTCTGTGCATAAGAGTCTCCCTGTATGGGGAGGAAGTACTTAACCCCTTGCTTCAAACAAAAGGCTTACAAGCAGACTGGCATCAGGAACTCACAGATGAAATTCACTCACACAAGAGCAGCAACACCAGCACCACACAACAGTACAACAATTTGCCTCATTTAACTTATAGCCAAAGCTGCAGAAAGGCTTCTCCTGAGGGAACACAGCAGATTTCACCCATTCACCTTTCTATGAAGAACCACCATTCCTTATTTACCTAGAGGGATGATCAGAAATCTCATGTAGCCGAGCCAGTCGGGGGTTTTGTGAGACAGCTGCTCTACAAAGAGCCTCAATACAGCACTGAGGTAATTCTGGGCTCCTGCCACTGCAATTTTTATTGGGTTTGGAGGCTGTGAATTGCAGTTACAGCTAGACAAAAAGAGGAAACATATTTGTAATTGTGCTTTCAACCACATATCTCAGAATAAGCAGCACAAAAAAACCCTGGTTAATAACAATTATAGCAGAGAGAGTTTGTTCAATACACAAGGCAATATTGCAATGATTCTCAGCAGTTTAAAACTTTATTAATAAAATACAATATTCTTCAGTAATTTCTTAATTGGTCTCCTTGCTCCTTCTTTTGAACATTTTGATATTCTAAAGTGCTGGGCTCAACTATCTAGGTTAGGATGTATCTACTGTTGGGTCAGAGAACACACTCAGGTACCCACAGCCCTCAGCAGGTAAGTAGGGAGTGCCTTCAGTAACTGAGGAATTAATCTGGGAATTACTTGGAAGGGAGAGCAAGAACTATTTGAAACCCCCTCATTTTTTTTGCGTGCATTACTTGGTGCATGCATCTGACCTATGAGGCAACCTTCAAAGCACAACCTTTTATAATCACTGGTGCTGGTGACTTGTATCCCCCTACACAAGGCAGAACAGCAGCACCCTGCAGGGGTGGTGAGTGAAGAGCCATACAATTCTGACTTCAGGAGAGTACACTGGAAAGGTTTCGTGCAGTAGCTGAGGAATAAACCCCCTGAGCCCTTGCGCACAGGAGCTGAGAGGCTTTTAGGGCTGAGACAACACAAGCAAGGTGAGAACTTACTATCTCTGTATCCTGGAGACAATTGTGCTGAAAGCTGCCTGAATATCAGCAGAGGAACACGTGCAGACCACTGGCAAGGTGTGCTTTTGCAAGACGTCTGAAAGGTACTGAGGAGAGAACAGAACGTTTTATAGTCCTTTCTTTGGTACAGTTTGTCACAAGAAGAAAATGTGCCTCCCCCAACCTCCTGAGTATTCTCATACCCACTCTTGGGCACCCTCCCCGTGTCTGATTTGCAGGTGATATGGCTATTTCACAAATGCCCCCTCCTTGCACAGCAGCCAAAGGAAAGTTCTCCTACAAAAATGGCAACATCTTCTTGACATTCACAACACCATATCCCAAACATGGCAATGACAACTCTGGAACAGCACAGTTTTTACAGCCAGAGAGGGCAGGGCAGCAGCAGCGGCCCATTCACCTAGCAGACAGCACTGGGAAAGAGCAGACACTGTCCACCTGCCTGCTTCTGGGACTGCAGTTGCATCTCTCTGACTTCCATTTTAACGAAATGTAATGTTCTGCCCACCCTTGAACACTGAAAAAAGGGAAGGGTGCTACCACACACATGTTCCTCACGAGGGACTGTTTCCCCTCCATGCACCTAACAGGGAACACCACACAACTCGGGTACACATGGACACAGTTATGGCACTCAGTAATTATCTCACACTTTTAACTTCTGCACTATTAATCTATACAGTCCATATCCTTCATGCTCTCTGATACTGCAAGCACAAGCTGCCAGAACCACTGGAAGATGACCTACAACACCTTCTGTCCATCTCTAGAAGGCCTTTCTCTGTCTTTCAAGTATAGAGAAGGTGGAACCAGTAGCTCAGCTGGTATTTTTCCTCTCTTACAATTGAGACCGTAGTTCTTCCAGAAGCAGAAAGCCAAAGCAGACAATGTAACTTCATGAGCCTGGCACAAGTTCTCCAGGCAACAGTCACCCAGCACATGTTCATTGGTCCTCTTCCATACATATTTTATTGCTTTCTTAGAATAAGCTTCCAAAAGGAGCAAAATTCATTCCAAACCCGTAACAAACTGCTTCATGTTGCCAGTAAAAGAAAGTATTGCTCAGGGTTCTTCTTAAAACAACTATCACTCAAGGAAGGATGGGGCGGTGATTCCTGCAGTCAGCAATCACGAGCAAATGTACACAGCTACAAACCTGACCCAAAATACTTTCTCCTGTTCACCACCTATGCTCAGAAATGTCAGCCTAAACCACCATGAGGCCAAGCCTCCCTGCTTCCTTTGTCCCAGTCTAACACAGTTTAGAAGGAGGCTTTTGAGTGCAAGGGTTTAGCCATTCCCAGTGTGCTGCGAACCAAAAGGGATGGCATTGTTTGGAGGGGAAAACGCCTCTACGGAAGCGTTTTCCCCTTCAAACTCAGGTGGCAAAGCTTCGTAAGATCCCAGCGTCTCCTGGTCAGATGAAATCCAGCCTGTGGGCACTGAACACTCAGTATGCACCACCACCACACACCACCACCGCTCTTCCAACCAAGCAGCAGAACCTATTTGGTTAGTGCAGAGCTCAAGGCCTGTCCATTCCTGAGGAGGAACAGCGCAAGAGAACTGTGCTCCAGGTAACACCTGCTGCCTTTACCTGGCCTTGCCAGTCAGATGTATTGACAAGAATAATGTTTTCTGGCAGCTGGTCATCGGAAACCAGGATGTGATTTAGTTGATCATACACTGTTTTCCTGGGGATCTGGAAATAAAGACACAAAGAAGAGAACAGTAAGAGGTGTCAGCTCTAACCATTAAGCCACCATCTCTAGTTCTTGCAGCTGATGAGGTGCCTGTGCATGCTGGCCAGTCACCCCATCAGCAAAGACACACTGGGCTGCTGGGACTTACAATCTGCAGCTTTTTCAACATTAGCCACCCTGGATTTGTTGGCCATTACTCCTTCTGCCATGCACTTTTATTTACGTCGCTTTATACCAACTAACAGTAGCCCAAGAATCTGAGATTCACAAAAGCCAGGAACAATCCCCTTCAAGGAGGGAAATAAGCGAGTCCCACAGCTAACAAAAGCATGGCACATATGCTGCGCACAAGTCAGTCCCTAGCAATCTGCCTTATTTCAAAGGAGTAATTCCTCAACACATCCCTATTCGTTTCTCATTCTAACAATCTGTTCCAGTGTTTTCAGTTCATGGCTGGCTGACAAAGCTACAAAGCTGGCAAACCCCAGCAGACTGGATGGAAGATACAATTTTAGCCAAGACATAAATTCCCTCCTTCCTGAAGCTGTGGGGCCCAGTTCCTTCCCAGAGGGGCAAAGCTTGGACCAGAAGGAAAAGGACCACAGGAGACAGTGGAGAAGAGGAAAAACTCTGAGTGGCTGGAGAGACAGCAATGCTGTTCACACCTGTAAGTGGTGCCGGGTGTCTGGGGAGCGCTCGTTGTCCAGGCTGTTCGCTCTCTCGTTCTGCGGCCGCACTGGCTGCCTCTCCTTCAGGGATGTGCTTCTCCCCCGGCGTCCCGTCTGCTTCCCTTCAGACCTGCTGGGGAAATGTGCTTACATTCCCAGAGCTGGCACATGTCTGAGTGAGACACAGTCCCCAGTCTGGCAACCTCAGAAATGTCAGCAGAAGCACTGGGGAATTCTGCACATAGATCTGAGCTTGAGACCTGCTGATTCTTTTTCTGCCAGTGCAGAGCACAAGGTTCAGCACATTCCCAGGAGTCCCAGGATGACTTCCACAGCCCATGCTAACACCCACACCACCTCTCTGCTATTGCTACACCAGCTCAGTAAGATGCAGCCATGCAAACTGCAAGCACACACCCCCAAAGCAGCACAGAGTACCTCTGAGTGTTCATTTATCAAGTGCTCAAGACGCATTGCTTAAGTGCCCAAACACAAGGAGGGTGTCCTTGCAGTTTAGTGCCTTAAGGACTCCTGACCAAATTCCAGCACACTGTCCATGACTTCCTGAGCAGTCCTGCTGCAGGCACAGAGCTGTTTCCCTGTACCTGGTGGATGGGATGATGAGGGACTCTGTCTTCGTGATCTTCCCGCTGGGTGGGAGTTTCTCCACAAACACATCTGGAGTGGGGAGTTCAGCCTCCTGAGCCTCAGCTTGCTGGTTAGACTCCTGCAAAAACACAGGGAGCAGAGTTACCAGGAACAAACCCTCCCCTCTGTCTCACCTTGGGAGCTTAGCTCTGGCTGGGGCACTTTGAGCCTGCCCCTTCCAGACATGGTCCTCACTGCCAAAAGGGAAAAGCCAATAGTGGCTGTCTGGGGCTACCAGCATCCAGCTCTGCCTCACAAAGAAGCTGGAGTAGGAAAGGTGTTCAGATACGCTGTTTGGAACAGGGACTCTCACAGCTCAAAGCCAAGGACATGCCTCCTCATGCAATGCAGATTAATTCAGCTTACCCAAAAGAACTAGCTAAGAGAGAAAGACGTAGGAGAGATGTTACACACCCCCTGTTCCCAGCAAAGCAACTTGAGCTTTGGGATTCTTACCCCGGGATCAGCCTGATTTCTGCCAATTCAGCTTAAAGTAATACTTCTGTCTGATAAAATGGAACAGCCTTGAGCATCCTTTACATGCTCAGTAGCAGACTTTGGGCCAGCCTTCCTCAGGCTGTTTGAACAGAAGGTCAAATAGAGCATTTCACCTGCAAAAGGCTGAAAGACAAGAACCTCCAAACTAAAGTCAGGAGGAGAACTCAGTGTTATCTCCACTGCAGCTGATGTTACCCACGGAAGTTGTGTTGCATGTGCAGCTTTTTGGACAGACAGATGCATGCCAGAGAATGCAGCTCACAGCTGACACCCAAACTGACAGGAGGAAAGTCAACAAGTGCATTTTCAACTTACATAAGGGACAGTGTCAGAAACACTGTCGCCTGCATGTTTGGTTCCAAGACTCTTTGTCTTTTCAGGCACTTCTACCTGCTTGAGAGAAGAAAAATCCTCAGGAGGTTTAGCACCAGCACAGTTTCCAGCCACAGTCTCTGAGTCAGGCTGTTCAGAAGAGATGCTTCTCCATGTAAACACCACACAGCTCTGCAGTACGGCCAGCAGTGCTTCCTGGTCACACCAGGACTGTACACATTAGTGTGGGATGTGGCAAAGCTGATGCACAATACACAGTAGAGGCAATGAAGTGCGCTGGGATGGGACTGACACTTTATGCCCATCCATGAGGGGATGAAAAAGGGGTTGAGCTGCCCCCAACCATTCGCTGTCAGCCACCAGTAAAAGTATCCCAACAACAGTAAAGAAAAGCTTCCTCCACAGAGTGCTAAGGAGTCCCTAAAACTCCCAGGCAATATCTCCCATCGTGGCAGTCATTCCAGGCACATGGAAATCTGAAGCTATTCATACCATCAGCAGTATTCAATACATAACCTGAAGTTATACTGAGTTAATACAATATTTGCAGTAAAAAAGGAAACAAAACAAAAACTAGCCAAAAAAACCCCCAACCCCTCAAAAATCCAAATGTGTTTTCTTAGCATAAAATTCATTATCTCTGTATCCAAATCTTTGGAGGAGGTCAGAGAGGGTGCTTTAATTTACACATGCAAATAGAGACAGTGCAGGTCTGTTATGTGCAGACAGGTAACTCTTGAAATGTGACTTACAGGACTTGGTGGCTCTCTCTGGCTCCTGATGCTGTGGATGCTACCAATTTCTGTCTGAGAGCTGGAGTGTGACAGTCCTTCAAAATAAGGTCTGAATAAGAAAAGCAAAACACATTTTTTATTATTAAAAACACTGACAGGGCAAGTCCACCACATACACAGCAAAGCAGCATGACAATTCCCAGAGGATTTTACTGCTCCTCAATAGTTCCAGTAAAACAGGCTGCTTTTGAAAGGAGGGGAAGGTGTCCAGGACAGTAAAGAGAAGCAAGAAAGCCCAGGGATCCCTGGATCTGGTTCTTGACTGACATACAGCAAATAGAATTACTGCTTCCCCACACCCCCTAACACGCTGCTCCTGGCTAAGTGCTTCTTGGTGCTAATATGCATTTTATTTCCAGCTTGCATCTGGAGTTGGCTGCCAGCCCTGGCTCCAATTACACATTTGCTCAATAAGATAAGGTAGCACACACAATCAGATAGTGCTTCCACTCAAAAGGCAGCTCATCACATCAGGCTACGAGACTCAATTACAATGTAAGGAACTGATTTTTTCATTGTTGCAGGAAAAACCTGCCTACGAGCCATCGGCTTTTATCACATCCTCTTCAAGATAAGAACACAAGAGCTGGACACAGGAAACTACAGAGTGTCTCCCCAGGACCAGACACATTAAGTTCTTATTCCAGCAATACTCCAGCAATCACATATCCCAGAACAGTTAGCTCCTCAGCTCCAGGAAACATGATATGAATTCTCTGTGTGCAAAGTAAAACATTTTGGCTTGTTTCAAAGCAGCTGCTTACCACAATACATCTATTTTCAAATCCCTTCAAGGCAGGGCCTAGCATCCGGCTGATATCTTGGGTTAAGCACCAGACACCTTTACAAGCCACCAGCCCCGCCATTTCCACTGCTGCCCCAGTCTATCCTTGGCATCTTCTGGCTCACTGATACGGAACAGGTCACTCCAGACTAAGAATCTATTCTTAACCCAATGAGGTTATTCAACATTAATGAGGATATTATGACACCTGGCAACTACCCAGCATTTAGCAGATGCTGTACTGACCAACTGCAGTGGTCAGTGCCATAACACTTTTTCCAGGGCCATCACACACTGAGGGCCTCAGCACGCAACCACACACCAGTCAGATGCAGGAGTGCGGCTCAGTCTCATGTTTTCAGTCTTTACTGGGCAGAGATGTGACACAGCTCTGTTACCTCAGGGGTCTGCATCTGCTGAAGACCCCGAGCCAGCCACCCCCAGCTCAGCTCTGCGGTGCTGGGACTGACCCATGCATCACTGCCCACATGAGCCCTTTAGGAACAGGCTTGAGCATATCTATGTGTGCTGTAGTCAATGCCTTTGGGCCCTGAGGAATTCATTTGTTTCCTGCAGCTCTGCTTCCTTAATCCCTGCAAAGACTCTCTTTTCCCTACAGGGTATTATTACAAGCAATGTCTTTCCAGAAAGACAGTGTGCCTTGTTCATCCCTGCCTCAGTACTCATTTCCTTCCTGTTTCTACCACCTCTTCAAAACACTGTGTACAGTTCAATTCTCTGCCTGCCTGCTACCAATTCCTTCCCCTGTGCTCAGGTGCCAGGGCAGCAGAACATCTGCAAAGGGAGCAAGGAAGAACCGAGACTGAAGGGAAGTTAGACCCCACACACACAACCTCTAGATCACAAGCTGTCATTCCTATTCTAACACCATCATGGCAAGAGGGGAAAAAACAGCATGGAAGGGTGGGAATAAAACCAGTATCTGACACTGTACATGGTCTCTCTCTGGCCCAGCATAAGCTGCCTCACACTTACTTTAACTTTGGCTTTGGAGTGCTCAAGACGCTGTCATCATCCTCCATTTCTGGCCCGCTGTCACTGGGATTCTCTATATCCAGTGTGTCATACAGAAGGTCCAAATCCTCCTCCACCTCTGGAACGTGCTCTGCTGGGTCCTGTTCTGAATCCAGAACCTACTCAGGACAAAAATAGGTATCACAAACTCTGCTAGGAGCCGGAATGATCCCCCATCATCTGTGCTCCCCGCAGGACTGCAGGATACCAGTCCTGGGAGTAAGATTCTATTCCTGGTGCTAGGATACTGTATCCAACAGGAACATTAGGTATATGAGAAATGCATGTCTTGGATCAAGCTTGTCAGTGCCTGGTTAAGCAGTAGTTACATATTGGACTGGGCATCCATGAGCAAGCCATTTAACCACTGGCTATGCCCATTATTCAATTCTTTTCTATAAACAAAGGAGCCCCAGTTTTCCCAGAACCAGTACAAAACTCCAGTATTCCCAACAGTGTAACCTATCTTGAGTTTTACTGAAAAAGCTGCCCTGACACCTCCTGATTTGATACCCAAAAATGTCCACAGGAGGCGCCTGGAACCTGGATGAGAATCTGCTGCCACCGACAAGGCAAGGAGGACAAATACCTCACACTGAACTCGCACGGATTGCTTCACACATACCCGGAGCAAGCAGGGGCTGTGCCCGGTCCAGAGCTTGCTTTTTGAGTGGCAGCTCCAGGAAAGCAGCAGCTCGGCTGTCTGAGCCCTCAGCTAACTTGGGGCAACAGCAAAGCTAACAGGACTGCTTGGAAGAGTAAGGAAGCACGAGGAGTTACTCACTCTTTCCCACAAGCCACAGAATCACTACACAGCCATGCAGCCAAACGAGATGTTAACTGTTTTTGTATTACACACTTAATGTTATACAGGTTTCTTGGGTTTTGGATCTGTTTCACCCTTTTCAGCTCTGACCAAGCAGCTGACTCTTGTGGATCTGAGCTCTCTATCCAAGTTTTTCATGTCTTGCCTGGCTGTTCTAGTAAGATGATCAAACAGGCTGGGATTTAACTTCACAAGCAATATACACCATTTGGACTATTTGCCTTTGAAAGGGTCAAAGATAATTTCAAAGCAATCTACAAAACTAATGGGTACGCCTATGGCTGCCAAAATCTGGTTTTGATAAAATTTCATCTAGAAAATGTTTGCTGACATTTAGAAGTTGGCCCTCAAGCCTCCCTGCAAGGCCAGGGTGTAAGGAAAGGTCACATCCACTGTGGACTTGAAAACAAAATGAAGGGAACAAGAGGAAACAGAAGAGTGTTCCTGGAGACTAAAGCAAGATGCACCAAGCAGAGGGCAGCACACAAGACAGGAAGGTTTACAGAATGAATTACTCACCTCATCAGACACTTTAAACCTCTTCAGCAATGCCACAACCTTCTGTTTGAAGTTTTGTTGCTGCAAGTTAAAGACACTTTCACATAAGTAAAGCATTAAGTGAGTTGTTTTCTCCCAGTCTCCAAGAAGCCCAGACACATCTGACACTGGTGCTGCACTGCTGTTGCAAATCAAACAACGCCTGGCACCACAGGCCACACTACACTGAAATCAGCTTTTCCACACCTATGATAATTTCATAGGGACCAGGACTGGTAGGTCCCGTTCCATCGAGCACTACAAATCTGAAAGATGGCACACCACTTTTGGTTGGGCACACAACGGATAACAAATTTTATCTGCCAGACCACCTCCTGTACATTTTTGATATATTTTTAGAAAATACCTGACAATCAACTTTTCCGATTCTTAACAAGGATGAGCCAACACAGACAACTCCCCACTGACCCAAAGAACAAATATGATTTTTACCACCAAAGCATGGGGGGTTTTTTTTGCAGGAGCTTGCATGGCAGGTTCATTTATTTCAATAGCAGCAGTGGAGGAAAGCTGTGGCACTTATCCTTAGCACTTGCCCCGTCACACAAATGTTTCCAGGTCATACTCCCAGATCCTGGACACAGCAGGAACCAAGTCCAAAACAACACAAAGCAAACTGCTGCTCTTCCTTTGTGTTTGCTTACTCCCAAGAGCTCCCACTTTTGCAGGATCAAACAGCTGAGCTTTGCCAGGAGCTGCCCAGCCCTTCTCTGCCTGTCACTGACAAACCTGATATGCACATTCTCAAGAAGACAAAAAAGGGCCCAGGTCTTAATGCTGGTACAAAGCATTTGAGGTAGCATCCTCGTGCCAGGAGGAAAGGGAGAAGGAAATGGCTGGCATCAGGTCACTCTTAGGTGAAGAAAATTGCTCATTTGCTGGCTCTCCTATGACCTCTTGCAAGTCCAACTGCCCATTCCCAAGTCTGGCTTCAGACATTTCACACAGAGCCCAAATGGCACCCTTTATCTCTGAACTCATATCCTGCAGCTGCAGCCACCTTCTAGATAACTGAAATTTAGGTGAAATAAATCCACCACACTCTCTCAAGACAGCCCTATTTCTGTCCCCAGTGTACCCCTGAGGCTGAGATGCTCTCACAGTAATGACAGTTCTCCTCTGGCTCAGCGTGTCCAGCAAAACCAACCCTCACAACACCAGCTCAGCAGCCCATGGAGGGGGACACTTAGCATGAAGTAGCTAAGGTGACAGGGCAAGAGCTGTTTGCTGGCCTGAATGGTTCGGTAGAGAGGAGATCTGGTTTGAAGCTGGGCTGACGTTAACATAAGCAGCATCACCAAACCCAGTTTTGCACCAGCTGGAGATTCAGCATCAGCTCAGAGGTCAGGGTTACAAAGACATTCCTATTATGAGCTCCTTGCTTCAAAACAATCCAGACACCAAGGATATGAACTAGCACATTCCTGGTCTCACTGAAAGGATCTTTATAGTGACAGATCCAGATCAAAACAAGAGGTATTTTAGACCTCGTCAAAACATGGATTTCAGAAACAGCCTTAGAGGTGGTAAAAGGATCTCCAACTTACTCCTAAGACCAAAACCAGACCTAGCCCACCCTAGTGATCTGAGTTATTGTCATCATGGACATGCAGAAACACTTGTGCAAGCAGAAAGGTGCATCATCGTGTGGTCAAGCACAAGTCCCTGCTCCACACAAGTGCAGCTTTGCAAGCACACTCATGCTTGTGTGAGAGGGTGGAAAGCCATATGCATCTTTCTGAAGCTTCTATATATATAATATCCAGCTACTTCTCTTTCCTCAGCACCACATGCACCACCTGAAGTTTATCTGTCAAGCTCCAACCCCTGACTAAGCCATTACATTTTGAGAACTTCTCGCTGTCCTCTCCCACGCAGAGCACAAATAGGAGAGCTTTCCTTCACTTAGAGCTACTTTCAGGACTTACATGAGCATGGGTCCTGCACTGGCTTCTTCATGAGGGTGGAATTTCATACACTTGCATGATTTCTGGAGCTCCTGAGACACTCAAGACAGCACATGCACACACCTTGGATGGTCGCACTGCCTGAACTGGCTGCTTTTCCTAGCTCTTCACATGCTGTGACCATGCCCCCAAGCTCCATGCTGGGCCAGCATGTCTAGTGCTGCTGCTCCCACAAGCCACATGCACTGCACATCCTGGCCAAACCCCATCAGTGTTAGTAAAACTAATTTCCACCGACCCTGGTTATGGACGTCGTTCTTACTATCGATCTCCGCTGCTTCTTGGGCTTCCCCAGCTCGTACTCATCATCATCCAAATCCTGAACAGAAAGAGGATTCCTGTGTTACCTTTGTGATTCTGTGACACATGAACATTAAGTGCTAAAAATGTTCCTTCTATGAAGATGAACCTGCTGCTCTGTCGTTCAGGCATCCAGCATTTGCCTTAATTGCAGTTATGATAGCAGAGGGAAAAGGAAATGAAACAGGTTTGCAGGGACAGAAGTAATAGCCTGGAGAAGCCAAACAGCCCTAGCTCTACGTTCAAGGAACAAGGACCGTCACAGGCCCACATTTTGGTGGGTCCCTCTCTCAGTACCCTCTGACAAGTGAAAGGCAGGTGATGTCAGAGTCTGAAGGCAAATAAGCCCCAAACTCAAAAGCATCTCACATCTAGTCAGGGGATTCTCCATAAGGACCTATTGTGCAAAAGGAATTAAAGACTAAAGACTGCCTTGGACCCCACTGGCCCTTTAATTACAGCTGGGGATGCAGTTGGGCTCTTTGAATCCAATGAGCACTATAGAGGCAATCAAATGATGCCCTGACCATTAAGCAGAGAAGCACAAGGATGTCAATGTTTTTTCACAGAGCTCAAGTCCAAACACGTGAGCAGATAAATCACAGCATGGTAGAAGAAATGGGTTACTGTGCAGGCCTTCTCCACTGCAGCTGAACACTTGGTAACAGTCTCACACTGGCATGGTTTAGATACAGAAATAGGCTTTTGGTTTCAAGCACGAGCCCGGAGTGCAGAGGCTCCACTGAGCCCTCTCAGGGAGAAGCCATGCCCTAAACAGTACCTGGCCCTGTACGGCATCATCACTGGCCTCCTGCTCAGAAGAGAAGCTCTCGTACTCTTCCTCGGAATAGTTGTCTGAAAGGGAAGGAAAGAGGGGAGAGATCCTGTGAAACTCCTTGCAGGTGAGGGCACGGTCCCATCTCATGAGAAGGAAAGGCCAGCTGAGTCACAAATCAAGAAGGGAGGCACACAAGGAGAAGATAAACTAGCAGGCATCTATCTGTGCTAGAACCAGTGAGATGGGAACTGTCTGGAGGAAAGGAATGAGGAGAAACACCCAATAAGAAGGAAGGACCAGGACACAGATAAGGCTCCTCCTCCTTTTACCCTGGAAAGAACCACCTGGTAGACAGCAGCAAGTAAAGAGGTTTCTCCACAAGGGAAATTACTTTTTCCTCCTATCATGGGCATAACCGACTTAAAGGGACAAGCAAAACATGACAGAGTCTAAAACCTTTATAGAAATGACACTTCAGGTGAGCTGCCTGGCCCCAGGCAACAACATACACACACCTACGTGCACTACCTTCAGCAGGTCACTTGCAGCAATGAGCAGAGAGCTGGTACCACAAAAAACCATCATCACAAGTATAAATCCAGTGACTTCCCTATACAGTGCAGAACATCATGGATTTACACTCATTAAGCCAGGCCACCATCCACAGCAAAACATATTGCAGGTTTGCAGGTCTCATCTCAAGTTAATGAAATTTGTTGTAGAATAGTCAAAGGAAAAAGAAGATGGAAGAGTAGCTTAAATGTGAGTATCTTGAATACAACCTGATAGCCAGGTGAGAAGCTACACACTTCTCAACACACCCACGAGTAATGCTGGGAGAGCACTGGTGAAACTACAGCCAGCCCTCACTGGATGGCTCAGGTGTGGTGTGGCATGCAGGAGAAGCTTTGACAGTTCAATCCCCCACTCTTGTCACACCCCTGCTTACACAGCAACACATTTGCAAAGTGGGTTTTCTTTGCACTGATCAGTTACAGACACAGCAACTTGTGCAAACCAGTCCTCATTTGTCCCAGGAAGCATCCAAGCCCAGGTGGGGTTCAACTCCAGCTAGTCCAGGAAGACACTGGTCCTCAGAGAATGTGGTTGGACTCTTACCTGTAGACTTGATTTTCTGGCTGGCCTGCATAGTGCTGTCTTCATGGTCGATTGGCTGACTTGACAAGGAGAAGATCCAGATTTCTGCAACCTTCACTGGAGCCTCTTTGATGTTGCTGAAAAGGCTCAGAACCTGGCCACCTTCTGTAGGGTGCTGCATGACCTGGGACAGAAATTAAACAGTAAAAATCTGCATTTAAATATATTTAAACTTGCATCACTTGCATACTACAAGAGTTATTTATGTTAATAGAGTTATTCTACATTTCCAAGACCTTTTAACCACAGGAGCCACTTGCAGGCAATACACAAGGCCAGTTGAGATTTTATCTGACTACTAATGAAAGTGATGGAAGGAAAGGAAAAAACATTCTGAGCTTAACAGTTGATTAGCTCATCCTTGAAGCAGAGTACTTGACTACCTCATTACTATGTATTTGCTTCCAGGCACAGTACTGATTTGAATTATCAAGTTACCCACCTTCTGAACACCTAATTAAGGAACTTAGTTTTGTCTTACAGCTCAGCAAAAGAGCCAGTAAAAACAAAAATTCTTGGTGAGGTACAGATGTAAAGCACTTCTTAAAGTAAAATATCCCTGCCCCAGAGAGCTGACATGTGAATCTCAGAGGAACTGGCTACCACTCTGGGATAATGAAGCACAAGACCATGAAAAACAAATCAGTGGTGGAGGCAGAGGAACATCTTGGTGCAGGTTTCTCCTTCCTTTGCCACTCACAGCTCAGAGGTTTCTCCCCAGAATCTTGTGTTCTCCTCTTGCCCCACCAGAGTGAGCAAGCACATCCCCACAACTGCACATCAGCTTTCCAACACACACCAGGCTGCTTCGTCAGCTCCTCACATGGCCCTAAACAGACCCGAGCTGATGAGGAACATATGTTCCTCTGCTCTGAAACTGCTCACTCTCTACTCCAATTCACTGCTTTGTTTCAACAGCTAACAACTTTCTATATTTTATTTAAGAAATGAGTCAGTGCAGTTTAGGGGTCATCATCCTATAAACTGCAAAGGGGAGGGGGGCCTTGTGAAATTTGTTTTCCTGAAGACTTCAATTTCATAACTATTCCAGATGAGCTGGAGAGCAGTTATTTCCTAACATGGCGAACCTTTGAACATTTTTGACCTTCTAACCCTAGTCAGCTGACATTACAAACAGACATAAGGAAAACCACATGTAGCAGCAGCAAATGCCCAACACTTAGAAGTTCACCAATGACTCTAATTAATGGGCCCACATGTTTTCTGCCTTACAGCAGTATTTCCTTGCTAGTTCTCCAACAAATCAAACAGCACAGGAAAAATGTTAGCTGCAACACCATGCATTTGGCCAATTCAAATAAGGAGTTCACCATTCACTGTAAGACTGAGGGAAGCTGAACTCACTTTGGAGAAGTAGTCTTTAGAGTGAATTATTTAATATAATAATAACTCACCACAGCATAACACTAGCTTATTTTGGATAAAAATCATTTGTTGACAGAATGCAGTCCGATGAAAAGTATTGGTGTTAAGCTGAACTTGCTACTGCTAAGCCCGTTTCTAAACACTCAGAAACTGAAACAGCAGAGATTAAACAGGGCATGAAATAACACAGCATGGAGCTATGCCATTCAGAAAGCCTTAGTGAATAATTTATCCATACTTGACTCCAGCATTAATTTTATCATTTACTTCTCAGGAATAGAGCTCCACCTAAATTACCAACAGCCATGAAATAACAACGGCAAAGGGTTTCTCAAGCAAAATTAGAGAAATTACTTAATCCTGAACTCATACTGTGGCACTGAGAAGCACAGCAAACCTTGCTTTAACTTGATCATTTTTCAGGGTTGGAAGGCTTGCCCAAGTGACTCTGTCTTGTTCTGCTCTTTTGATCTGAACCCCCTAACTCTAATAAAGCCACAAAACAATAACAAAACCCTCAAAAGGTCATAAGCTATCCTTGTGAAAGCTTTAGCTATTAAGATATGAGGCAGAAAATGCTCAGTATTATTACTCAGTCATAAAATCTGGTTAAAATATTGCCCTGTGAATATTGATTACAGCTATTAAGACAGCTATTTGAAATCCTGCCAGGTACTTCTCAATGAGGAAAGTAACAACAGTGGGTTTGAAAAGAAGGGAGAATGTCCACGTGTGTAAACAGGGACCATGTCAAGAGCAGCTTACCTCAGCCATGTTGATGCATCCCACAGCCAGGGTCTTGTAGCCTAAAATAGTTCGGTTCTTGTACCGCTTCCGCCGCTGCAGCATGATCTGAAGCTTGTTGCCTTCTCTCTTCAAGAAGTGAGGGTACTGAGGTGGGAAACATAATGGAGAAGATCATTTTGTTTCTTGACAATATCTTCCAAGCTTCATAGATAACCTCCATTCCTAAGGAATCCCAGGGCTTTTCTAAGTGCCTGCAGCTCAATCACTCAGTGTGCAATCCTTCATTATCCTACAAAAGTCTTCAGCTCTGCCCAGACAGCTCTGCGACAGACAAGCACTCCAGAAACACAACCCAGGCGCACAGAGGAGCTGTTCCATTTGGGAGGGGCTGGTTCCAGGGAGATGAGCAGCCTCCAGGAGACACCTTCCGCAACAGTTAAACAGAAGCTGACCAGAACTGGAGCCTGAGGTGCTGCCTGGGGGCATGGGCTGCCCTGCACAAACAGTGGGCAGTGGCAGGGACAGCCACAGACCCCCACACTCTTGGCAGGACACTGCCTGCCCTCCAGCACAAGGACACTTCTCCAGTGGTTGCATTTTAAGTAATTAAGTCAAGAAAAAAGCCTGCACTACTGCCAGGTTATGTTGCAAAGACATAAATCCTCCCAAGACATGTTCCATACAAGAAAATACATTTGTTTATAAACCTCTCCCCCCCCAAAAAACATCCCCAGGAAGACAAGGCTGTGAAGTCAAGCAGAGGCTTTTAGGGAAAGAGTAGGGCTAACCATAACCATGAGGGAGAAGCCGTGCAATGGAAGAAAAGTCTTCAAGAAAAGATGAAGCAGCCACCTGACTAGTTTCATCCTGAAAAAAGAGGAGACTGGGACACATGCTCCAAATATACAACATACACAGTACTAATTAAAAAGCAGGCAGGAGAACCTAATTGCCAGGATCTCAAGGAGGACATTCCCAAGTGAAGGATGCTTCTCCTGCAGGCAAGAACTACTTTCTTTTTTTCCTTGGAATATTATGAAAATTGACTTCCTGCCCATCAAAACACTTGATAAACACAAATACCCAACACCACCAGAAACTCCTAAGATATTAATTTGCAGTCCAGAGCAAGCCTGACTGCTCTGCAGGGAGCTGGGAGCAGTGGCCACACAAACAAGAAGAATACTAATTAGCTGATTGCTCTGCGAGGGCAAGACCTACTGCTCATTGCCCAAGGAAGAGGCGTTGCAGAGGAGAGGAACAACAGCCCACGTAACTAAAAGATAACCTCAAAACACCCAGAGCCTGTGACTCTACAGATGTGCAACATCCCTAAAGAAGGACAGAAGAAAGTTATTAGAGAGACAGGGTTGGAGGGGCTTAAAAAGCCAGAGGTACCTTTCACATTCAAATTTACCCTCTCCTTGTTTCTGGGGTCCTTCCGCATGTTGGAAGGGCAGTAGGGAAGAGGGAGTCTTTGCTCTCCGTTCAAAGCATTTGGGCCACACCAAGGCTACTTATGTACAAACCTAGAACTGAAGTCCCAAGTCACGCCTGGTCCCAGCCCAGGTCAATTTGAATGTGTCCAGTTTTCTGGGATTAAACTGAACAGTTAAAATCCATGCATGTACAAGTTTCTCTTTTGCTCAGGTGTATGGCCTGGCCACCTCTGATGAGTATTCACAGAGGTGGTAAAAGAAAGGTACAGAGAGACTCAGGCCACTCAGCTCCTCCATTAAAAGCAAGGCCCTCCTATTTGCATAGCACAGTCCAGCTTTTTTAACACGAGCCATGACTTGTCAGCTCGGCAGAATTGCTTCAACACAAACTTCGCAGTAATTGTCAGTCCATGACAGAGATTAGAGAGGAAAACAGTTTAACTCAAAACATTTGAAAACTTTTAGAGACAGCACCAAACACCTCAAGACACCTCTGACGGGTGAGAAAACACACACACCAGAACAGTCAGAGTCAGGGCAAGACTTTTTATGAAGCCCCAATGATGTAATCTCTCCCATCTGGAAAGGTTTATTAGATTAAAGATAGGAATTAAGTGCTGAGCTCTTAATTAATGCCAGAGAGCTGTCATGTTGTGGTTGGAATATCTGGGGAATTTCCCTCGGTTTTGTTAAACCCACAGAATTGTGGGTCAGGAGAAGCAGACATTCCAGCAGAAAGGGTAATGATAGCTCACCTGCCAGAAGTGCTGCTGCTAGCTAGAACGTGAAGCAGCATTGGACACACCACTAACTCCAGTCTTACTCAGCTGAGTAACAGAGCAGTAGGAAACTCCTCCCTTCAAGTTCGAGCAGAGGCCTGCCAGACACGAGGGGCTGCTCAGTGTTGTACCAGCCCGCACAGCACCTCTAGCTCAGCTCTGACAAGGAAACACTCCATGCAAAGGACAAGAACGTCACCCAGGAGAGGGAGCTGAGCAGGCAATGACTGAAGGTAGAAGGGGCTGCAAATCCAGGCGGGTAGCACAATGCAAGGCATATGGTGTCAATATGGAGATACCGACTGCTGCAACACAACAAAATCTTGTTCTGTGACACCCACATGCTTTTACTTTGTATCCCATCACCATTCTCAAATATATCCCAGGCACTAAATTCAGATTGTATTTGAATTAAGCTACAGTTGTAGCCATTGTCCAATTAAGTAGCAGTAGAAGTTGTTATAAAAATCCAGCTGTGCCGTTTCAAGAATGCTTCCCAGGCCTTACTGCATCCAAGACCACCAAGCCTTCCTGCAGTCAGAGACCAGCAGGACATCTCTGCTTTAAGATCACCCACACCTCTGCTGAAGGCTTAGTGTCACAGACACTCCGCTCCCCTGTTCTGGCTCAATTCCCAGCCCCATCAGGGGAAACAGAGTTAAAGGCAGTGCTCCGCATCTTGCTGCAGCATTGCTCCGAGCCCCAGAAAAAAACTCAAAAACCATATTCCCAATTAATTCCAAAAAGATCTGCAGACTTGCTCCTTGCTGACACAGGTCTGGCAGAGGAAGACCTGGCTTGTCTTACAGCTCTGCTCCCAATCATGGGAAAGCTGCAGCCCCAGGATCCAGGTGTACATATTCCTGGCATGCAGCATGGTTATTCCTGTTCACAAAAGAGGGGATGCAATGCTGTAGTTAACCCAGTCTGTGAGTTGCATCAGGACTGAAGCAAAAGCACCAGCCATCTGCTTGGGCAGCTGCAGGGTTATCACCTGTCTGCAGTGAAATCTTACCTGCTTCAGCTCTGCATGGGTCTGAGTAACAACCAGTCTCTCATCATCACTTGAGCCTTTCTCCTTACCAGATCACAGTCCTGAAGTCAAAATCTAACTAACAGTCACAAAACAAAGATAATCCAGATATGAATGCTCCTGAGTGTCTGTCTGGCTCTGCTCTATGCATGCAGGATCTCCTCTCTCACTTTCAGCAAGCCAGCCTTTATTTACCTGCTCAGGAGGTAGCACCAGGGCAGCAGGCTTTGAAGAAAAGAGGAACCAAAAAATGCAGTTGTTCCAATTCACAGGTGAATTGGAATTCCTGTGACTCTAGAGCCAGGGGTAACTATAAGCACACTGCTCCTGCTTCCCCAAATGGTGTCTCTCTCAGCAGCTCCGAATCAGAGGCTCACCTGACTTATTCCTACTACTGCCTTCTGTCAGCCTGACACTCCACACCACCCCCACGGCTGCCATTGTCCACTGCCTATTCATAAAGAAGGCAACAAAAGGCAAAAAAGAGCCTTTGCCACAGCCATAACTTGAAGAGGACAGACTGCAAAGTCTCTGTGTTCCAGGATGTGCTGTGGAAGGAACACTGTGAACCAGCACCCTGCTCCCGACCCTCAGTGCTGAGAGGCAGTTCAGACAAGTTGTGCTGCTGCACACGAGGACATGCAGAGGATCTTCACCTCAGACCCACCAGGCACCCCTGCTCCCTGCAAAGCAGAGTCCAGCAAGCACCCACACCCCAGCCTACCTGCAGCGAGAAGGTCAGCGCAAGGTCCGTCTCCACATGTCCACTCGGGGGCAATACAATCTCGTGAGACCGCAGGATGCGCTTGGAGCCCTGCACAGAAACAAAGTCCAGTGGGTGAATTCCCCCGAAGCCAGCCCTGACATCCCATCCCAGTCCTATTTACTGCAAACCAGGAAACGTTGTCAGGGACTACCACAGAGAAGTGAACGGATGGGTCTGACCTTGTACTTCTGTGAAATATTAATGAGATGAAAGGGAGATATTTGACTAATAAAGATTTGGGCATATTTACTGTCCCCAACTGCAACAATGCAGCTTTTGTTCTGCCAAACCCCAGCATTGAAAAGCTGTGACTCAACCCCCACCCTTGGAGTTGAAGTCTTGTATTTTCACTTCAGCCAATAGGTACAAGGCTCTTCATCTCCTGGGTCTGGAGGCTGCAGCATCATGCTTAAATCTCCGGCATTAGCCATGACAGACTGGGCTTTTTTTGTTTTTGCACACACCCCTCCCTGGGGAGAATGGGGACTTTAACCTGTTTAAACAATTGCCAGTAGCTGGGGATATTAAAGGAAAAAATTCACTAAGCATCTCAGTGGAGTCTGGAGTTTTAATGTATCACAGGGCAACTCCAAATCAACCCTGTGTGTGGGCTGCCTTATGCTAACAGAGTTACCAGGCTATTTACTGTGTGAGCATTTCATTTCAGGCAATGTTTGAAGGAAAGCTAGCAGGAAAACATGACAGACTGCTGCCTAGCAAACCCTTCTGCATTGTTCAAACACAGCGGCAAGTTTCAGAGGTCCCTGGCTCAATGTTCTGCTGAGGCTGCAGATCTGGCTTTGTCCAGACGGGCTGATCTCCCAGAAGCACAGAACTGTAGCTCTTGAAAAAGCAGCATCTGGGAAATCAGAGACAGACTGGGGGGGTAAACACCTCCAAGCTACATCCAAAGGGAAATGTGGTCTGCCCCTATCAGCCTCAAAGAGCAACACGAGATGAGACAGCAGCAGAGCCTCATTTCCATCCCCTCCTCCCCAAACGCACAGCTCAGGCAGCCGGAGCAAATGCTGTGATCTGCAGCGGTGCCTCAGCTCCTGCACAGCACCAGCTCCTCTTTGGAAATGCCACCAAGGCTCCTGAGCTCCAGCAGATCAGACAACAGACAACAGAGCAGAGCCAGGCACCCATGGGCTGCCCCCAGGACAAGAAGCACACGTGCAAGGGAAGCACAGCCAGCCTGGCCGCTGGCAACAGCAGCAGCTGCTCCATTTGTGCAAAGCTCCCAATAGCAGCAATCTTGCTTTGCTGGTTACACAACCAAAATCTAATGAAAGACCAAATATAGTTGCTTTTAAAAGACCGCAGCAGATAAACAGAGCAACGGCTCGGGAAATACAGCTGACAACTCTTTGAACATCACTGCTCAGGAGGCTGCAAGGAGACATGGGAAATGCAGGTAGGATGCTCTCATTAGGTCTGAATTCAGTCATCCCCTCTGGAAGGACTCTGGTGTCTGACACCTTTGTGCAACTCCCCGCACGAAGGCAGTCACTTGACAGGGATCATATATTTGATGCTCCAGTACTACCAGCCTCAAACAACAGCCATGTCAGAAACCTGAGTGCTGGCAAATGAAGCGTCCCTGAAAGAGCTTGTCAGCATCAGCATCATAACCTGCAAGTTCTAAAGGGACTTTTAATTGCAGGGCTTCGAACATGGCTGTCTGACAGCTGCAGAGCTACTGACCCACTGTTCAACAGCACATCCCAAAGAAATATGGGTGCAGAGCCAACACAAGGGACACCCAAGGGGAGGCATTCTTTGGGACAATGGTCATTCCAGCCACTGTCACCTCTAGGTCAGCTGGACAGGGCAAAATAAGGATAGCCTGGTGATGCAAGTTGCAGCCTGGGACTTGGCAGATGCATGTCCCAAACAAGGCAAGTCCTTCTGCCTTCCAGTTCCTCAGGGATCGGCCCTGGTGTGGAGAGGACTGCTCAGGTTCCGGTGTCTAAATTACTGCAGCAAGGAAGATCACAACATGTACACAAAATGGGATATGGAACTCCCACTTAGTGCTAAAATTCCCTTTGGATTTGAGGGTCTGGGGCAAGCTTTCACCTATAGAAAGTGTAAGTAGTCAGCAGTAATCTGGACAGGAAAAGAAGGTTTTGCTCTAATAAAAGCTACTGAATTCTTCAACCCAAGTCTCGCACTCTCTGGGTATAGATCATTCACTGGCAAGCCTCAGTGATGCATTCATCATCTAGGAGTACAAACATATGGAAAGCTTTCAGCCTTGATAAGCCGTATCTGACAGCCTGGAAACCCACAGCAGTGCTTCTTCTGAGGTTCCCACAAATCCAGGTGTGTCAAACAATTCTCTGCCTTTCTGCTCCCTGTTGTGGGTGCTTGAACCCCCTCCAACACAGAGGGACACATTTTTACCCCAGCTGGACAACTCAGAGATGAGAGATACTGATTAAATTCTCAGCTACATGTTTTTCCACCACAGATCCCTCCTGATTTCACCTTCCAAACTAGACTTTGTGTGCTTTGACACAACCAGCTCTCTGCAGGGGTTTGCCTAGTTCTTTATTTGAGAAGCAGCAGCTTTTCAGCACAGTTGATGTTCTACTTAAAGGTCTGCTAGGCTTTTACTTGTTAAGCACTTTAGCATTTGCAGTGATGGGAGCACGTGAGCTGAAGGGATGCTGTGATGCACTGTGGAATCGAGTCCCCTTCCTTCCCAGCCCGCCTCCAGGCGGTGTGACCTACATGGAGGCACCTAATTAAATGGCACAAACATCTGCTGTGAAGTGGGTTATTTACCTAGGATGACAACTGTATTTTAGGAAAAGCAATTAGTCTGTACAGGCACCCTACGAATCCGCTGCCAAGCTTGGCTACAGGCTCGACAGCAGAGCTGCCCACCAGCAGAGCCCAGACTCCAGACCCCCCCAAACCAAGACCCAGTTACCAAGATGTTCAGCCCCAGAGTGTTAAATAGAGGACCAGGCCTGAATTTAGTGCCAGCTCAGGAAGAAGAGGTGACATATGACCTGTAAAGAGCATTTTTACATGCAGATATGCTCATGCTGGACCATCAGTGAACAATATTCTTCATTTACAACAGTGAAATGAGATAAGAACATGGGAGAAGGGTCAGAAAAGCGTGTGCACGGATCCAGAATGCCCTGATGGACTTGGGAAGAAGTCTGTGGATGCAACGGACCCTTACGTGGAGGTAAAGCTCAGTTTGGGCACCTGCCAATATTTTTAGTCAAACAACACAATTCTTAGAACTGAGCAGCAATTACCTGCATTTTGACAGCAATGACCCCAGAAATAAGCTCCTTATCCAATTCCTTTAAGACTACCAGTTTCTTTAATGTCAAGCTGCACAACCTGCAAAACAGGAACAGAAGAGAAACAGTTACAATCATCCCTGAAAAAGGAAAGGCTCTGAACAGCTTTTACACACAGCAGTATTCCAGTTTGAGGGTGAACAGGCTCCAGACACAAGCCACACACTGATACAGACAAAGACAGCAGAAATATATGAGGCTTCCCTGGCTTCTCAGACTGAATTTCTCCAACTTTTCATAAATACAAGGAGGTGGACAGGAGGTACATCTGTCTCTGATACAGACCCATGGCCACATGAGAGCCCCAAGCAGCACTGGCCTCCATCAACCACAGCCTGGGAACCTTTCCTCCGAGTCAGACCAAAAGCTTCAGGGTCAGAGGAATTAAATTCCAGCAATATGAAAGCATAGGGTCAATCTAATTTTAAACTTGTCTACAAGGCTTTCCTAGATTGTTGGCTTTTTCAGTTGCAGACCCCTGGCTCCCAAAGATCTCACTCCCACCTCCTCTTGTCAACCCACACATTCTTCTCCTCACCCCCAAACAAAAGTGCAAGCAAGTGGCTCAGGCATCTCTAATGGAAAAGGGGGGGAAAAAAAAGAAAAAGAAAAAAGGAGAGGACTCAAGTGGTGCCCTCTGGCCCTGGTGTTCACATGCCACACATATGCAAGTAAATCACATTCTTCACCCAGGCAATGCTACATTGTTCTGGATAAAGCTGTTTGCACTTCTGCCTTCCAGCACAGGGAGCTTGGGAGCGGATGAAATTCAGCCTCTGCAGCCGAGTTAAGGCTCTGGGTAACGGGACCATGGCATTGGCATTGTTACAGTTTCATAGAAGTTACCACCAGCTGCCGGAATTCAGAAGGCATACCCATAAACAAACTTCAGGGAAAGATAAACCTGAAACCAAAACAGCTCAGTTTGAGGATGGCAGAGGCCAAAGAAACTTGCTGGGCGGGCTGTAGTGACTAGACATCATCTGTCATGCTGGCCAGGAGCCAGCACTGCCTTTGTGTCAGGTCCTGACTCCATGGCATGGGCATCTTTGGCCTCTGACACGCAATGTTAGCAGACATCAGCATTGCTCTTCTCAAACCCACTGCCGAGCTCTTTCTCCCAGATCAAGGGTAACTTCGGGGCTGTTCATGAAGGGGTGAAGTTCAGCAGCAGATGGGAAGGAAAGAGGAGTTGATGCCAGGTTTTGGTGCACACCCAAGCAGCACTAGCACACGTGCCACCGACTGAAGCCTGCACTTGAACCACAGTACTTTCCACCGCGGTGGGAAGCTGAAACACTGCTTTGCTGCAATGCCTGAAGGCAGATAGGATCCGCCTGGGTGCAAACCAGCAGGAGAGATGCAGCTAAAGGCTCTTCCCAGCAGGAGTGGTGGCAGATGTTGAAGCAAGTACAGCCTGTCTCATCCTGAAACACCCATGGCTCTGCCTGAATGCTGGTCTCTCACACAGGGCCAGCAACAGGGAAGAGCCAGTCTGAGCTCTTATAGTTTGCACTCCAGCACCTCTTCAAACACGTCCTTGCCAGCCTCTTCTCCACCCAGCCCATGCCATCTGTCCTCCCTCCTCATTTGCAAAGACCTAGTTCATGCTAAAACCCCCAAAAACCAAGAGAAAGAGAGAACTACAAGTTCTCTCCTTTGCAGAGCTTTGCATCACAAGACAGCACAACCAGAGATGCTGCAGAAATTACAAAGAAAACCTGGAAAACCCGGGCCTGCCTGGGCCTCTGTCCCCCCACCAGCAGCTGTGTGCACTGGGAGTCAGGTGAAGCTGCATCCCTCAACCTGGAGCACAGGAGAGGTGTTGGCTTTTCCTCTGCATCCTGAATAAAACAGCAAGTACAGGCACACGTGGCTGCTGCCGTGAAGCAGCCGGGCCAGGATCTGGAGGAAGGAGGCTGTGGAACCGTTTGTTTTCTTTGCAATGCTGTAGCTGGAGGACAATTGTGCTCAGCTTGCCAAAACCCACAGAGCCCTGGCCAGTCAGGTGCTGAGAGCAGAGGTAGGACAACACACTGGCATTGTCTCAGCTGACAGGCAAGGAACAAAGACCTTTTCTCTCCAGCCCCAAGCTCAAGGATGGAAAAGGTACGGGAAGAAACAATGGTGTTCTCAGCACACACAGCAGAGCACAAGGAGGGCGTTCTGTTCTCCACTGGGCATTCCTTCAATTCATCATTTATGAGCTTTGATCAAACCCTGTGCAGCACTTGCTGCTTGGGAAAAAAATTAAAAAAAAATTAAAAGCCTCCTTTACAGTGATCAGAAAAACAAAAGCAGTTTAAAAAGACACGGGACACATCTGCTTTCTTTATCCCCCATTGCTGGGCTGCTGGTACTAAAAGGCACTTCACAAAAAAACAATGAAATGTTTATCCTCTCCATCGGCAGGGGGCAGGGCGTGTGGGGGATGGATAAAAATCAGTTTAAATCCCATCAAATCACTCTTACCCTCAACACACTATTTCAGTCTAAGTTGGCAGCTTACAAATCAAAGCAATCTTCGGAATATGTGGCAGAAACGGGCCATACCTTACTAAAATCATGATGAAAAGGCATATGCCAAGTGTCCCCCTGCCTCACACACACAGGTGCAGCGAGGATTTGAGTGCCATAACTGTGTCTGATAACCGCAGCACCTCCTGCCATGCACTTATCTTTTGCCAACATTTTACTGTACTGCCATCAAGTCTCAAGGGTCAGAACAGGGACCAATCTCGCAAGACACTTCTATGAACGAGCCTGCTAGGATAAACACTGGTAAGTAAAACAGAACAGACACAGGTGGACCCGGAAAGAGGTGGAAAAAGAACAAGGCTACATTTGGAATCTTCTAACACATATAGATATGATCTCTGTGAACACAGAGAAAATAACCTAGCGCACACAAAGGGAACTGAGGAAGCCTCAAGTCTGGAACTGAAGGAGCCTGAAGTATTTTGAAAGCCTGGAACTACAATACAGGAGGTGCAGAGACATCCTGTCTTTGCCTGTTTTAGCAGTGACCTACAGTTGCACAAGGGGAGTTAAGTTAGCAAAAGCACTAACTTAGCTGAAGCAGACTTAAATAAGGACAATGGAAATCTGAGAGCCAATATTTCCACCCTTTATTGAAGGTTCATAGTTGATCTCCCTGCTTGGAGCTCAGCTGGGTCCCAAACAGCAGCAGGAGTCTCTGTCCCCTCCGATCATTCACGTGTCCCCACGGCAAGCTGGTACAAGGTACTTGCCTGATCCTGTTGTCGCGTTAACAAATCATGAGACAACTTAATGCTACAATAAAACTCCATCTTTTTACATCACTGCTGCAAGAACAGAGTTTTAAAGAGGACAGCTGGACCTGACCCAATGGTTTCAACTCGCCTTGCTAATGCAAGCTGTGCTGAGTAGCTTCATCACAAGCCCTTTGCTTAAGGAGGCAGCTCTCTGCAAAGAACATAACATTTTGGTAACTGAGATGCAGCAAACATGTCCAGAGCAACCAAATAAAGTGTCACATTCTTTATTCAGTGGATGTTTTGCTTTTGCATCCCTCTGAGTAGGAAGATCAGGAAAATAAACCCCCTCCAAGAAAAAGTCTGCCTTGCTGAATTAAATGTCTGTTTCTCCACAGGGAGCACAGTAATTGCACTGAGACCTCGTTCACGCAGAGACAGTCGAATCAACAGGAAGGAAAAATTAAAAATTAAAGACCTGCATTTTAATTAAACCCCATAGAAGTAGAGAATAATAACAGGATGCATCTACAGTTATAGGGGACTCCAAGTACAAGATGGGATCTGAGGCAGGAAAACTGTAGTACACAGATACCCTTTGTCCAGGTTAAGAGCTGTGAAGAACTGTTCCTAGAGATAGTGTTTCATGCCAGGAGCACCCTCCTGATGTCTGAAAACCTCAATCAGCCGGTGGCTATAAGGAAGGAATCAGTTTCCGTTTGGCCACTGGACAGTTTCACCTCATCCAAGTTATTTCAGCATTTCAGGACAAGCAAGCAGCCACACTGAGTGTTTTGCTCCGAGCTGACACTTTACACCCACATCAGTCCCAAAATAAACCGTGAGCCACTCGAAGGAGAAGTGGAGGGAGACACCCACCTACACACGCTTGCCCAGACAACAGAGCCATTCTGCACATAGCTACGGGGCTGTCTGTGCAGGAGAGACTGGAGCCAAGAGCCTGCACAGCATTTTTGGGAGACAGCTGCTTCAGGAAGGTATGAACGTCTGCAGCGTACCAAGAGCCGACTGCACCAGCAGCTTCTTATGCCTGCTCAGGAAGAGAAGAACAACACATGGATAAACTCGTTGCTGCACTTACATGCCAAAGGCTGGGCTCTGTATTGGCCTGGGAACTAACTTGGGGAGAAAGCAGGGCAGAAGTGCTGTCCTCTGATGCCACTGATACATCAGATTTGGGCCTCTGGTCAAGAGCAGCAGTAGCAGCCTCAGGAAGATTCTTCCTGACTTTCCAAAGCTTAATGAGACAACTCCCTCAAAGTGATCTAATCTTGGTCGCATTATCAGGGAAGCTCCAAGGCAAGGTGAAATTAAGAGGAGGCAGAGGTCAAGCACCCCAGTTTCTGTCATGCCAGAAACATAACCTGAGTAACCTGCAAAGAAACCTAATAGTCCTTCATTCACACTTCCCACTAGGCTGACCTTTAGTCAGCTGTTCTGGCTATAGATCCATTCGAGTAAAGTTTAAGCGGCCAGGAAACAATTGCAGAGCCAGTATTTTCATTGTTCTAGTTCTCAAGGATCTTGAAATCCCCTTCCCAGCATTAACAGAGAGAATTAAGCTCTTAAGATTCTGGAGACTGAGATCCATAGAAATGCTGGAGCAAGCAGGTCTTGGTCAGCCAGATAGGAGGATGGCAGCTTATTTTATGCAACAGGCTCTACCCAGGACCTCACAAGGACACACATGTACAGCCAGACACTCTCCTTTTATAGCCAAAATACTGTCCTGCTCACTTCAAATATATTACAAATATGCCTACTCCAAACTGAGCAAGCTTAAAGGGTGGGCGTGTTAAAATTTTGCAGATCTGCATAATCTTCACAAGATCTTAGAACTCCACATGGGCACATTTGCTACTTGAAGTTAATACGACCAAGTAGTAAAGCACATCTGAGCTTAGATACTCTAATCCAACATATCAATTGGAAAATGCTGAGAGGTGTCTTCCTTCAATAGGCCAAGACATTACTTGCTGGCTCTAGGGGACTCACCAAGGGCACAAAGGGGTGAAGATCCCTGCCAGCCAAAAAACCCTGACTCACAAAGCACAGTTTACATATTCCACTGGCACTTCTCATTTCTTAGTGGTTCACTAATCTGGGAAGGAAAGGGCACTATTGAGAGAGTAATGCTGGTGAAATGCACAGGTGTTAAAGCTGAAACCTCCAGAGCTCCACACACTCTTCAGGTAGCCAAGCAAAATTTCTTGTGGCAGCTGCTGGCAGTTGTGTCACACACCATGTTCTGACTACCCGGCCAAGACATGATGTATTCCAAGTCACACCTGCAGGAGATCAGCCTGTCTGACACCAACTGCTCACCTACAGGTACATGCTTTGAACTGTGCTACTGAGAAACAGCAGCTTTCTCCCCCTTTTAGAAATCGTCTCAGCAAGAGCAGGGGTAGCTCTTCATACATCTGTTGTATCTCAGTTCCTGCACACACCGTTATACATTGGTTTCTTACTCTTCAATTTGATGATTTCAAATCCCTTTACAGGGTGACTTAAAGGAGGAAAAAAACCCAACCACCAACAAAGCAGGGATTAAGTCTGTTTCTCAGACAGGCTATGGAGTATAAAAGAGTTAGGCAAACTCACCTATGTGTTCACACCATGCTGCCTGCAAAGCCAGGCACAGGCACAAATGCAGTTAAATACACCTCTTCTGGTTTACTTCTTCCAAACCCAGCATCCTGATACCAAAGTGAGCATCAGTGAAAGTGCCTGTGGTACTGGTGAATTAGGTTTGATCAAAGTTTTCAAAGTTTTGAGGCAGCAGGAAGGTGCTTTATTAGCTTTAAAGAATAAAGTCAGCTGATTCATTATTAAGACTCCTTTGACAGACATCAAGATTACATTTTCTATATTACAGATGACACAAACACATTTGATAATTGTTGTATTAATTCAGTAGTAGCTGGAACAGCCAGAGGCATCACCAAGGAATGAAATGGAGGCAGAGCAGGCATAGCCACATCCATCTGACCAAAAGCTTGTGGTAGCTGAGGATCTAACAAGCTTGCAGGAGACACCCATGGACTGCGGGAGAGTGCAGAAAGCCTCGCAAGCAGCGCTGAAATGCCCATCTCCCATCTGAGCACCCAACGAGCACAGCCAAAACAGCACTGTCAGGGAGAGGGGGGAGCATTTAGGATGTGGACTGGTCAAGCCATTTCTGTAGCCAGGGCTTCTTTTCTCAGCTAGCCAGCGACAAAGCAAAGGCACAACCCACTAAGTTTACGTGAGCCAGCCAGGGTGGAGGGCAGCTCCCACCACACGCCTCACATATTGGCAAAGAAACAGATACACAAATGAGCAAATGAATCACGCCCTAAACCAAGAGGAGACTCTGGGAGGAAGAATGCAACAAAACAAATCGGGGGGTGGGGGATAAAGAGGAGAGACATTCGCAGCCGGAACAAATCCAGCAGCCCTCCACTCCCTGGCTCCCCCTTGCATGCCTTCCTTACACAACCTGCCTTCTGGCTGGCCCCCTGCCCCAGACAGCAGTGCCTGTCACACAGCACGCTGATCACCGGGATTGGCTATTCCAGGCATGCTACAGGAACACTCCCTGCCTTCCCGGAGCCGTTCCCATCTGCCCCTGAGCCCTCCAGGACTAGCAGGAGTTGCAAGAAGTCGACAGCAGATGAGAAATATCATCAGATCCAAAGGCTTCCTGCTATGTCCAATTTGCTTCAAGGCACGGAGCAGCACATCTGCCCTGGTTTGTAGCAGCATCCCCCTCCCAAGCTGACAGTGCTGCAGCCGGCTGCAAGAACAAAGCCAGCACCCTGCCTTCCAGCACACACTCCAGGGAATCCTCCCTGTGGCAGCCAGCTCTGTCACAGGCACCGTCAGCGATATGAAAGGGTTAAAAAAGTGCCTCAAGGCACAGGTTTTCTCCAGCACGTGCCTTGCCCAGATAACCCTCACTCTCTCTTCCCTGTCTTCTCCACCGAATCCATGCCTCAACCTGAGCGCAGCATCCCCAAACACAGCAGCAGCAGGTTGGGAGCTGTAACATCTCCACAGCAACTGGGGCTGTCACAGCCCACACGTCACCGACTTCTCCGCAGCCATGCAACAAATGAGACCCGCTCCTCCGACAGACTGCCTGCTCCTGCTCGCTCCCTCCGGAGCAGACTGACGGCAAACCCTCCTTCACTGCTGCGTCAAGAACGCTGCTCTCCGAACAACCAATGCCCAGCAGCTCCCCTCCCCAGCCCAGCGAGGGGACGGAGTGCAGGCAGATGCAGAGGAAGGTCCCGCACCAGTCAGTCTCATTTAGTATTTAGTATTTTCCTTTCAATAGCAGAAAGCACGGGTCTCCTAGTACTCTCGCACTCAGCTACTTTCAAAATGCCTTGCGCTATTCTTCTTTTCGTTTCCATTGCTGAGCAGCCCACAGCAAGAGCCTGCTGTGCTCTGCACACTCCCGTTCCCCACCTGGCACCCCGGGGAGACAGCACAGTCCCAGCCACAGCACACTGTCCCCAAGGCCTGCAAATCTTTAGAGAAAAGGACTCTGCCTCAAATATTCTGACCTTCCCCTTTGTCTGTAAATCAGCCATCAAGAGGAAAAAACTATGCCAAGAGGAGCCTGGACTTTGGGCCTATGTCAGAAGAGCTCATAAGAAAGGCTCAGTTCTGCTCGGGTTATCTGTCACTGTGATCTCTTCAGCATAAGAAATCAGGACTAGGAAGCCTGCAGCTAGGAAAGCAGTCAAGGAAAAACAGATGGTTTCTTGGTGTACCCAAAGCTGAACTTGCTCTCAGGGCATGAACAGTGTGCCATCTCTCTGCCTTATTTCTCTTCACTTCGAATAGCTCCCACGACATCACCTGACACAGAGGAGAGCTGAACAGCCTGTCACCCCAGGGACCAGACTGGCTCACACCACGGGTCACATCAAATTACTTCTCACTCAGCCATCCAAGAACAATTCCTAGCTCACTACCAAGTCAGGCACAAGGCCCTCCTACTCAAAGCCAAGATCCCAATGCCATGTAATTCTTAAGACTTGCTGTTTCTTTGGAAGACAATAACATTACACCATTCCAAATAAACAGACTGTCTGAAAACTGCTGTAGGAGTTTTTAAAAAATAAATGTGGGGGGTGGTTTTATGGTTGGTTTTGAACCAGCTTTTCCCTTGCTGACCCATGTGGACCCAAGGCAGCAAAGCCAGGGCAGGTGGACCATTTCTAACCACTTTCTGTAACCTTGATTTAAATCAGCTGCATCAAGTACCAGTGAAGAGAGTTTTGTTTGTGAAGTCTGCCATGTGGCCCAACATATACAAGCTGGGAGAACCACACGGGCATAATTTAGACCCCAAAACGCTGTTTGCTTTTTTACTGAGAACTCAGTGTCCTGGAAGAGTAAAGGCAGAGCAGCCAGCAGCAGTGAAAAACATTGTGAACTTTGATGGTACGTTTGGTATTAGCCAGCACAGCAATCAAATATGCAAAGCATGTTGCTGGCGGGCTTGCTTTCAGGCTGGGAGAACATTTCACAGATCCCAATACCATTCCCATTGCAGCAAGGCTGTCCAAGCCTGCCATTCTGGCCTTCCTCCAGACAGGCATGTGCAGCCAGCCACCCCAACACCTCTCAGAGCCAAGGCCTGCACTATTCCTCCAACTCCCCCATGTTTAATGCTGGCTCCCTTTTCCCCTGATTCCAGAGTGGTATGACAATCAAAGAAATATCAAAATTGGTTACCTAAGTTTGAAACGTAATTGTTTTGCACCATTGTCATTGTGCCTCAAATACAGGAGAACTATTTAGTACCCCAAAATATGATTTCTCTCCAGCATGCAAAAATACAGAACTAACAACTTGAACTGCAGGGAAGGAGGCAGGAAAACTGAAACTCTAATCCCCACTGTATTCAACAGCAGTTCAGAAGGAAGGTTAGGAGAAACTCCAGCTCCACAAAGAGCAGTTTCTATAGCTGTACCAAGCACCCTGTGTAATGCTCACAGCACCTCAGCCATGCACTCTGAGCTCCAAGCCCTACAGCTCTGGTTCACCTGTGCACAGGTGCTTTCACCATGGGGCTGTAATGCTGGCAACCAATTCGTTCTCTGGCCACAGCTGAAAGGATGTTCCCAAATCAAACACATTAAAACAGTTATAAAAGAAAGGTGGTTCTTTCCCAGAAGCATTTATTTGAACAGTGCTGGTTTTTACAAGGCCATGAACGACACACAGCTGACAAAGCAGCCTCCATCAGCACTATATATAATTCACAAAGAACTCTGAATCCTGCCACTAAAGCTGGGGAACTCTATTCAGCATTAAACTTGCTGGAAACATTGATGAACATTCCTCAAACTGGAACAAAACATTGAGCGTAAAACAGCTGAAAGGTACTGTCCCTTGCAGATTTGTCTCCCCAAAAAGGAAGGGGCACACTGAAAGGAGTTTTCCAATATTAACAGTGGTCAAAAAAAGTCTGAAATTGCCAAAGCATTCAGCACTCCTTGCAAGGAAATGCCCCTGATTGAAGCTGCATTGTGCTCCAGCACATATCCCTTGCATTTCTTCCATCAAATATTCTGGGCAGCACTTGTTCATTTGCACACTGTCTGCTGGAGTCCTCAGAAGAGCACAGATAAGCTGGGAAGGAAATCACCAGAGAACAGAAATAAGGGATCTAGTGAGATTCTAAAAGCCAAAGAGCTGAACACATTAACTCAGCTGATGCAAGAATGAGATGGCTGAAGTCAAACTACCAGCACTGCTACCAGGGATGGAACTTCAGCAGTAACCAGAAGCAGTATTTTAATTTCCAAAACCAGCTGAACTGGACTGAAAAGGCTTACAGAGAGTGCAGTGCCCAGCCTGCTGCCAAGCACAACATGAGCTCTCCAGCTACAGCCCTGAAAACTGCAGAACCCACCAAAAGTGCACTAATGAACAGAAACTGGGACCTCTTGTAGCCTCTAAAGCTGACCCGTGGAGGTGACCTTACACCGAAGCAGCAGCAGATTTTGCGTTGTCAAAGACTGCAAGAAACACCCTCCCCCAACCCTGAGGAGACACCTGAGCGGGAAAAGGCACCTGCATCACCAGGCCAAGCTTATGGCCTAGGGACAGCCAGGACATGCCCTTCAGACCCTTCAGAGGGGTTTGCCAACAGCTCGGGTTTTCAGAGCACTTCTGATCCCCACCCCGCAGTAAGAGCAGCTTCATTTAGGGAAAATCCCAGTCTCCAGGTGATCTCAAAATGTCTCTCAACAAAACATGAAAAATGCCTTCCCCCACAGTGCGTCTCTTTACATCTAAATATACTGTGTATGCTCTAGTTTAAAGAATCACTACTGAAAAAGAAGGCACTTATTTAGAAATAACTCAGCAAAAAGTTTTCAGCTTATCTTCTTCTCTGTAAAAACCCCTCGTGACTGAGATTTCTCTGTGTTTCTCATGAAAAAGGGAGAAAACCTGGCAACTCTGACTTTGTTTACCCTCTTTTCTGAAAGCTAACATCACCTTTAGGTTTATCAGGGGAAAAAGCAAACACAATTTTTACTAAAGAAGTACAGAAGAATCCCAGTGGCAAGCACTTGCAGTGGCAGGCAGAATACAGTGGTTTGCTCCAGAAAAACATTTGCATTTCTTTAATACTCTAAACCTCTTCAGCAGCCATAGGAAGTTGAGCTGGCAAGCAGAGATTCAATATTATTTAGAGATTACAGCTCTTCAGCATCATTGTTGGTGATATTTCATTCCTGAAAGCAATAAGGGAGCAGCAAAGCAAACCACGTGCCTGAACTTGCTAGTTCAATTTGCCAAGAATATTTATTAAAATATCACGGTGACCTGTGAAAGCCAGCAAAACAGTGAGCTTTGACAGACACAGGGTGCCCCAAGATGCTCAGAACTTGTTCCAGACTCCTGAAAGGATTTTTTTAATGTTGAATACAAGCAATAAAACAAAAAGTAATTTATAACAATCATAATCCATTCAGTCCCCAGAACCTTTCATCAGGCCTATGAGTTCCCATTGAAACTGGATTTATCAAGATAAACTGTAGATGCTCTACAAAATAAGCAGGCTGAGGTAAATGAGGCATGAACAAGCCGAGTTTGAATGAGAGGCTGCTCTTCTCCAGCAGGATATTGAGGTTCACTGCAGGGAGGGATTACCAAGGAGCCTACCCAGGAATAAGATGGTTACTCCATTTGTGAACAAGATCACACCATCAGATCATTCATGGAGACTGAACTCCACAGCCAGACCAGTCTCAGCCCCCTGAAAACATCCTCCTCTAACGCCTTTGCTGATGCAATCAGCCAACACTAACATGACAGTGATGCTAAGAGCAAGGAATAGATATCAGCATCATTTTGTGGTCAGCGCTCCTGCTCGTGGATGAGGCATGGCATGTCTGGAACTACGTACACATACTCAGGCTGTCAAAGAGCATTTCTGTCACAGAAACAAGCTGGGGATCATCAGTGGGGATGAGACAGGGGCAAGTACCACAACACCAGGATGGGATTTATCCTTAATTTTACATCGTCCTCATTCAGAGGACCATACTCAACCTCTGATTTTCACCACATATCTACAGCTAATACCAAGGACATCAACCTTTCCATCAGGGCCTACGGCTCATCACACAAAAGAAACGTGTTCATGTGCATTGTATGTTTCCAGCACAATTCTGGTGAGCCCAAACTCTCCAGAGCACCAGTGCAGATTTGCTACCACTTTCCAGGGTGTTTATTTTGAGCCTTCATTCCATCACTGTGAAGCAAAGGTCTGCACACAGCAAGCACCTGGTAACTGGCTGAAGGGAAATACTGGAACCGAGGCAGCGGTACAACTAAGACACTGTGTGTTACGTAAATCATATGTTAAGTAATCATATATAAACGTTCATGTGACTACAAATTACTAAGCCATTCTCTGTTTTCACACCTGAGTCAGCAAGAACACTGCAGACACAGATGACCCCCCACGACTGATCCTTAGTGGGGTCCTCTGTTCACAGATGTACCACCTCAAACACAGATCAGCTTCCACTCAGAACAGGTCCTCCTGGAGAGCTGATGGAGAGTGAATTCACTCGCAGGAGAAAAGCCCGAAGTTACTCAAGCAACAGCTTGGAAAATGTGATAATTTTGGAACCAAGATAGGCCCAGGAGACTCAGCAGGAGCAGGAGCAGTCTGCTGGCAGAGGACAGAGAACAGAGAAACAAAAGCTAGAGAAGGAGCCTCAATTCACTGTTCAAGAGTCAGCAACTGTGGGAGACAAGATGAAATGTTGAATTTCCAGAGATTACAGAATTGTTTCCATTAAACTACACCAAATTCTGCCACTAAACTGATTCAAGCCTTCCCAGCTGTCCTAGATGTCGATAAATCAATTTCAACTTATCAATAAATAGACGTTGGATCTTGGTATGGCTGAGATTCAGGCAGCCCCATACCAAATCCTGGCAGCACTGGGCCATTGTGACTGTAACAGGATACTGCATGCCTGCAGCTTCCGCTTGCTGGGCTTTGTCCCGCACCAGGAAAAGTGAGGAATAACAAAAGCATCTGATGGATCCAATGAGAAAAAGAGAGTTGCAAAAATTCTCCATTCCGTGGGAAGGCAGAGGAAAGCTGCAGCGTGCAGGACTGGATATGATGCTTCCAATGTCAGGAAAACTTTTTTCTAACTTTTGTCCTTTCTTGTACTGCAGCTGTCATATGATTTCCACAATTCAAAGTGGGGACGGCAAAGGAAAACTTAACTATGTCCCCTTTTCTCAGGGACACCTCTAACATATTTCCACTGTGTAGATCTCCCCTGCTCCAGATACTTCCTATCTGCATGCAAAAGTAGCAAGTGTTCAACACATTCTCGGAGCTTGATAAAAATCAAAGTCAAGTGTTTTCAACAAAATCCTCTTTGTTACTGCACTCTGATGGCTACTGAAACTGCCAACCTGTTCAGGGAGATGTTTTAGCAGTGAAGCATCATTTAAAAAATGCATTTGCAGCTGTGCATATTTCACTTCAATCACTCAATTGTGAATTATACCTCAGCAAGCCCTTGAAGAAAAGAGGTGGGCTGTCAGGGCGTTGTGAAGGGGGAGAGAAAAGAAAGGAATTTCTACCAAACAAAAGAGCTCCAAGAAACTGATACAACTTTGCTGGAAGCTATTCCCAGCCCACTCAACATTTTTTACTGTATACAGACATACCAGAATCCCAACAAGGGGCATTTTTCCCAGCTAAAATACAAACCATCAGCAAATCTGACCACCACCAAAGAGAAATACAGCAACCTAGTGGATGCAAAGCAAAGCAGAGTGAGATAATCTTAGAGCTGTGCAAAACCAAGAGCTATCTTTGAGAGCTCACTGCGGTGGCAGCCCCACAAAAGCACCTGCCCGGTGCCCAGCAAACTGCTTGGCATAGCAAGAGTCCTGTTCGCCCTACTGACAAGCGTTGTTCACGTAAGATAAAAGCACACAAGAGACAAAGCATCTTTCCCTGCCTCCCCTGAAGGCCTATGAAAAAATTACACAGCTTTACCAATGTTTACCAGACAGTTTTACTGTCCATTTTGCATTGCTACTGGGGCTCAGAGCCATAATGGTGGCCGCTGGCAATGCTGAGAGAGGCCAGGGCAGAAGTGAACACCACAGAACACTGGAGGCAGTAGTGGTTGGGATGTTGGTGGAGTAAGGCTAAACCCACCCACAACCCAGCTCTGGACCAGATCCTGTCCTCAAGCACCTGGGTGCAACTGGTTTTTTGATCCCAAGATCATCTTGATCACAAGCGCTGTGCAAAGGTGGAAACACCAGGAATCAGGCTCCTGGAACCTGCGGGAGAGCAGTGGTGCCAAGCAAACCCAAGCATGCAAACCCAGACAAGGCAGATGCATGTTCCAAATGCAGCACCATCAGCACGTGTGAGGAGAGCTGAGCACTTTGCACTCCACACATGCACAGCAAGGGGCCAGCAGTAGAAATCTGGCCTTGAATGCAGGTGCAGCAGGAACGCAAACAGCCGCTGGGACGTTTAGGTTATGATCTTTGAACAAGGAAACAATTGAATGAACAATAAAGGCGTATTATAAATGCTTTTTAAAGACACCCAGCAGGACCTGCCATTTAGGTGTCAGAAAAACAGAAGCATGCTGATGGAAGGCTGAACTGAGAAAATCAATCTCTGCAATCCCTCCTCTCCGCAAAAAGCTTCATATGCTTGCTTGAACTAAGCACTGGCCAGGCTTCTGATCCTCAGGCACATCCCCACAGGCCAAGGGTAAGGAGCCACCAAAGTTTTGTCTCAGTGAGCAGCTTTACACTTGAGCTGCTGAATGCCACATGTTGGGAGGAAAAAATCCTCTGATCTGCTTTGGTATCTGCAAGTGCCTGTCTCAGATCCTCACTGGGACTGAACATGAACAGGCAAAGCTTATCCAAGTACCTAGAGACACTTAAAGTCTATTTGTGAAGCAAGGACAAAGCCTACACTAATGGCCTTCAACTCTATTAAACAAAATAAAGTAGAATCCTGGAAGAAAAAAGATAGAGATCCCTCCAGCCTAAAAGAAATTGGAGCACCTTAAACTCTGGCATACTCTCAGGCACAGCAGAGGGAAGAGGTAGAAGAGCAAATAAAAGGGAGTTCAGCCCCTGGTAAGTCACCAGCAACATGAAATATATATGATCCAGTTCTTGCAGTTCTCAGCTTTCCTTGCAAATCCTTCATTTTGAGGCAGTGGGTGCAACTTGATCAGGAAAGCAGCATATCATCTTTCTACCACTTAGAAAGCATGCAGGTATATTTTCATTGAAGAGGTCGTTTTGGAAGGATCCTTTTGATGCTGAAAACTGCCCATCTGAGAGGAAGAGATCACAGAGGAAAGGCTGCAGGACAGCCCCAAGAAGCTCAGCGCAGACCCTGCGAACTGTAAACCAGCAGGCGGATGGAGTAGCGGAAATGGGAGGAGGGCAGGATTAGAAGCGCTATAGATTTATGATAAGTGATGCTCTAACAATAGCTTTCTTTGCAGAAGGAAGCTCTTCCTGCTTTAGTTAATCTAGTTAGGCTGCCCATACATTTATGCACTGGGCACAGATTGCACACAGGACAGCCAACTCCTCAGTCAAGTAAAACCAGCCATTTTAACCTCATATAATACCTACCCAGTAACATGGGCCATGGCAGAGAGGAAAGAAAGAATTGCTCCCCTCAGCAGTTGCAGGGGCTGTTCAGGGGAACTCTTCCAGCCTTTACACAGGCTAGATGTCCCAGGAAGGTCTTTTTCAGCCACGTTTTCCATTTTCACAATTTCTCCCCACCCTGAAAGGTCATGCAGCTGAAAACATCAATTTAACTAATGCCAGATGGAAGACAAGTTAAGCCATATGAATCTTTGCTGATTATATAATTACCTTCATTTCTTGCAGAAACATGGAAATGCTTACAGTCACTGGCAGATTATTTTGTACATAAACAAACATTTCTAGGCTGTTTGTACTTTAAAGAAATTAAGTGCACATGGTTTTGACCAACTGCTCCATTACCACGTGGCATATGCATAAAAAAAACAAGCCTGAATTTGAAACTACACCAGGAGGTTGCAGACACCCATTTTCCCCAAGAGGCCAAAATTAATACTTTTTAAATGGGCTCATCAACTCACAGTTATAGATTTACTGGATAGAAACTTAAGATGATTTGCACTCAGTGTTAAATACACCAAATTATTTTCTGCAGAACTCAAGGTCATTTAATTTACCTCTAATGAGCCCCAACACATCAGCAAGGAAAAGAGCACTGAAATGTTCAGGATCATTTGCTCCTGAGTCAGAGCAATATGGCAATGAACAGTGTCAACAACAAACACACCAAACCACGTGCCAGAACCCCCACAGGTGACTTAGGCAAAATCTACAGGGAAATTTCATGTGTGCAGGTGAGGACAGCACTGAGAAACCGCTACAGATGCAGCTCTGCAAGTCTCACTCCTACTATAAAGCCACAAGCAATTAAAGATCCAGCACACGGATGATGATTACTGAATGGAGCCGGTTGTATTTGTAGGTGTCCCATTAGAAGCCAGGAGCACATGTTTAAATTTGCATAAGAATCGGTGTGAAAGATTCAGTTACATCCCCAGCAATCTCCAGTAGCTTTGGTTACACTGTCAATTACTCAAGTTAGAAAGTGTCTATTTGACAACCTCACTGCAAAAAACCCAGCTCCCAAAACCTTCTTCCCACCAGAGACCTCCCCACAGAGCCAAAAAAAAGGGAAAGACCACCTCCACTCCAACCATCTCTTCACCCTGACCCGCTCTGCAGCTCTGACAACAGCAGCCCCAAGCTGGAGAACACACACAAGCCTTTGGACCACCCAGGGTTTATAGCACAGAGCTAAAACACCAGCCTCTAAACAAGGGGCTGGACGTCTCCTCCCACAGTCATTCGAAGTCATTTCCTTGGCCCGATGAGAAACGCCACTAAATTAGAAACGTGGTGCAGTGCTTGGTTAAGAGGGTTACTTGCTCCATCCTCATGTGCAGACTCTGCCTGCACAACCATTTGGACCATCATGCAAAGCACAGCAGAGAACTGATCCAGCTGAACACAACCCACTTCCTCACCTCTGCCCCCCAATAAACCTCCACCCTGATGATCCACTTTATCATGTGAACTCTCAAATGCTTGCACTGGCACAAGGGAGAAGGTGCTGGCAAGCAACAGCCAAAGTGGGTAGTTTACAAGAAACCACCAGACAGACACACCAGCCTCAGAGAAGCAGGAAAAAGCCACCTCTAAGCTTACCCTGGAGGGTGTCAGGACAGTACAACAGCTCTGCACGCAGCAGAGAGAGCTCTTCAGTGAGCAAGCTGCTGGAGCCTTGCTGTCACTGGCAGAAGAGGTAAATGCTTGTGTCTTACTCCCCCAAACACCCACTGCACAGATGGAACAGTAAGAAGACAGCCCTGATGCTGGCTGCCCACAGCTGGGGGACAGGCACTACAACTGCTGTGCTGAGAATGGCAAGGTTCCTGTCTCCATCACAAACCACCGCAATCACACGGCTGAGGCTGCACTGAAATCAGGACACACACAACGAGGTGGCCACTGCACACGTATCTGAGGATCCGGGAAGTTTGCAGGACTGTCCTGAGATTAGACCCTATAGTATAGACACTCATTTCAGTACAGCCCCTCCAGAGGCAGTCAAATTGAGCTCCGGCACAGCTTCCAGCTGAAGCATGCAATCCCTGAAGAAACTCAAGACTGAGTGACCTCAAACGATCTTGCTATATTTGTAAAATCGTGTGTGAGGAGATGTCCTCCAACAACCCTATGACTTTCATAGAAGTTACACCACCAGACCAGCTCCCTAAAAGAGAAAGGAATCAGTGTCTCCAGCATAGAAAACGGGGTTGCTTTCTGAAGACCTAGGCTCACAATCCCAAAACCAAATGCATCCAAACAGAAGCCATGCCTCCAGCTGGTCCAACATAACCTTACAAGCTATTCACAGACTGACATTTCAAGCCGGTAAAAGCTCCCCAGACTCTCACATCTATTATTTCAGGATGCAGTGCAGAACTGCTAAGCGGGCAGCAAACTTTCTGCAGTAGGAAGAAGGCTGTAGTCCTCCATGGCTGGCACCCAGCAGCTGCCAGGGCAGCTACAAAATATGGTGGTGCACCAGCTGGAAAAAGTAATGTACTAAATGGAAAGGAAGGCTGGCTGGGAATGGCCTCAGACGTCCTAATAGCGAAACTGCACCCATACATAAATTAATAGGAGGCCACACTGTTGTGTGAAAGGGCAGCCTTGTCCACCTTACTGTGTGTTCCCACTTCTGATCGAAGACACCTGCTCATGAGTTTTTTCCTTTGTTTGTTTTGGGTTCTTTTTGCAGGTGGGCTGAGCAATCCAAATTGTTTCTCATTCCCAAAGCAGCAGAATGTCTGTGAAGGTTCCTTTGACAGAACACCCTGGTAAGCAGCTGCAAGAAAGGGAACTGCACTGGCATGAAAATCCTACATAAGCTCTTTCACGACAAGTCACTGCCAAGCTACGATCTCATCGCTTTAATGAGAGCCCCCAACGTGCTCTGAAGGCACAGGCACCATCGGCTCCGCACGAATGATGCGCCCCAGCCCCGCAGCTGTTCCCTCTGGCTGACGGCTGCTTCGTGCTCCCAAGGAGGACAAGCCTAGCTGGCCACAGGAGCGTGTCACCAGCCTGCCACAACAGCACGGTCATGGCACGGGGTGGCACAGCTGGGGCCCTCAGCAGAGAATTCCCCACTGCCACCCAGCACGGCGGGAGCCAGGACATGCACAGGATGTGGCAGACGTGATATACGCATGGAGCTTCGTCTGGTTCTCGGGAGCAGGGGTGTATCCGCATTAACCACGTTCCCCGGGCAGACTGTCCTCTCAGCAGAAAGGGGATACAGACTTATATGGACTATATATAGATAAGGCTTCCTAAGAATCTCCCGACGGGGGTTATTCTCTGCTCTATATCTAGATCTGGCCTAGTGCCTGTTGGGAAACACGTACCAGACAAGCACATGTGCAAACTGCAGCTCGTTTCGGCCATAAATGAGAGCCCTGTACTAGAAACCCCGGAAACACAGGCCAGAACCACATTATGAGTTCCATGGTTTTCCCATGTCTCCATCTGCAGCAGGAAAGATCCCTTTAGCAATCACTCTCCTGCACATGATATTTACTTACCAGCAGTGAGGAGCATCTCCAAGCCCTTGCACAGCAATGGCTTTGTAGAAAAATAAAAAGAGTGGGGAAAGATTTTTGAACCATTGAGCTCAACAGAGTAAAGGAAACTGATGAAAGGAGGCAGTGTCTTTCCTCAGAAGATTTTAAACAGCAAAATAAAGTGCTTTGGTGAGCAGTGAACATGTTTCACTTCACTCTGCACACATAGGCATACCCTTCATGCCCTGCTCCTTCACAGCCTCACGCCTTCAAAACTCTACCTCTCCCCAGCAACACACTAAAAAAAAAAGTCATCCTGGATCACCAGGTTTGTTCCCTTTTTTTTTCTTTTTGAACAAAACCAACTACCTCCCTGGGGTTCATAAGGACCTGCAAGCTATGTAGATTTTGGTTAAACACCAGCATCCCCCTTGGCTATTCCCTTTCACTTTCATCCTACAGGCTCCAGAGAACCTGACTGCCAAAAAGGTAAAGAAGCAGGAGAGGGGAGTGGGTTTATCATTAGAACAAACTAGAGCTTGGGGAGGGAGGTCCCACATGTTAGAGGACCGGGGAAAGAGAGGCTAAACTGCCATTTCCCAGCAACAGCAAAGCAATCCCATTTATTTAATTGTTTGGATGAGCCACAGAAAGAAACAGGACAAGTTAATCAAAACCTTGCAGTGACCAGGTGTTGTTCCCTGCCCAAATGACACACACCATCCTTGGGGGTATTTCCCAGCCGATTCAAACACTGATGAGACAAACAGTTAATTCTCCAAACCAGGACAAAGGCTATGGATGAGGAGCACACTTTGCACAACATCAAAGCTGATATTTTATGCTAATCCATCTGCCTACAGGAGAACAAATGCTATTTTCCTTGACAACTCTTCTGAAATCAGATCTGAGAAACAATGCACATTTCAAATCCTTTTGAAACATCAGTAAACCAAATGCTTACTTTCAGTGCAAAAACTCCCAGAAACAGCAGCTCAGTCAGTGACTTCCACAAAGCACACAACCCCCAGGAGCTGCACCCAAAACACGGGTGCTGTCACACATACCCCAGGTGAGCACCTGAACATTGTCCGGCTTGCAGACCCCAGCTCCAGTTTATACACACGAGAGCCTCCACCAAGAAAACTTCACAGCATACAGAAGCTGTTCTCAGTTTTACTTTTGCTGCATACTTTAAAAATTAGACTGCTTTCCCACTGGAGCAGGGGAAGCATTTGAGCTCCTGATCAAAAATAGTTATTGCCCTGCAAGTAACAGAGCTGGAAGGCAGCCTGGCCTGCAGCCTCGCAGCTGCTAGACAAGAAGGAACAAGCAGGCCACCTCAAAAGAAAGGCACAGCTTGTGACAAGCAACACAGCCACATAAAGCTCTGCGGGAAGGGCTGAAGTGGTTCTAGAGGAGGAAATGTGTTCCAGGCTCCAGCACACAATGAGAGTGCCCATGCATCTGTTTTTCCAAACAAAAGGAGCTCATCTCCTCCTCACCTGGAGACCCTCCACTACAGCTGCACTGACCCAAGGACAGGGTCTACACGTGTGGTAGCCCCTCATTTTTGAGGGATCCCTTCTCCAGGGATACTGGCTGCAGCAAGCACAGCACGCCCATCAGAGCTCTCTAGGCAATTCATTATTTTAAACAAATGAGTGATTAGCAAGGATCCACTCTCTCCTTGTGAAGCTGGCTGCATGCCCTGCAAGCCTCCACATCACTGTACAGTATCATAATCCAATTAAACCTCACCATGAGAGAAGCTTCACGCTATCACATTCAATTAGCCAGTTAAGCCTCTTATCATCTGCACGTTAGGATCCATTCGGACTGAAACTCCCCCAGCACTGATTGGGCATCCTTCAGCCAAGCAAGGACACACAGATGTCACATCTGGAGCCACAGGAGGACCATACAGCTTAGGAAATTCATACTGCTGGCTTACAGGGAGGGAGAAACACAGGAAAAATAAAACAGAGTGACCAGACCCTGCCCACTCACAGTTACATGCTGAGGTGATTCGCTCCTCCTCGTTCTCCTGCTCCCCGACTTCCCAGGGAAATGGGTCAATTTTGAAGGAGCTCAAGGGGCCCAGAGGAATTTCAATGGAAAGGCAAAGGCTAATAGAGAACCTGGCAACACAGAGTTGTCTGGCAGCCAGCCACCAATTCCATAGGAAATACCCTCCCTAGAAGGTCACCATAATGGTGGCAAAATTTGGCCCAAAAGAATTGGAAAAAGCTGCCAAGATGTGACGCAAATAAAGCCAGTGAGCAGGCCAGCTTCCTGCGTGAGGCCAAAACACGGAGCGCTCTTGGAAAAAAGAAAGATTAAGGGTTGCAAGGAACATAATGGCCTCTTGTAACAGCTGAGTTGATGCTTTTCTTTTCTTGGCAAAAAGAGGGATGTTTTGTTGCTGGTTGATTAATCTATTATGCAAATCATTTCATAGCTAATTTGATACAGCCACAAGCTTGCCACAGAAATTGCCCGCCTGGTAAGTGCTGATGAAAGGTGCAGCATCAATGGCTCCATTCGACAAGAGCTTTTATTTCCTGGACAAGCAGCTGCAGGGTCACCTCCTGCCAGGCAGGGCTACAGGAGCACAGGCCAGACCTGCCAAGGGATGCGAGGGGAAGGTCCTTTGGGCACTCTCACTTGGTAGAAAGCAAGGAAAGAGACCTTTCAAAAGAGCAGCTCATTCCTTCCACTCCCAATATCCTTCAGCACTGGGCATGCACAAAGCATCCAGGTGAAAACCATGCAAAATCCCATCCAGAGACTTTGGCTAGCAGCTTTGAGATTTTAAGATCTGTTTCAGAGCCGTTCACAAGCTCCACTTTAAAAGATGACTCAAAGTAGGTCTAACTGGAAGTCTGACTCCAACAAACCATTCAGCCTCTAGACAGAACACTTTCACTGAATAATACAAGCATCCAAATTAGATTCAGCAGTATCATACAGAGTGATAGGATTTACATGGGGGAACAGTTAGGGATCACTTGGGTTTGATCTCTTCCCCAAAGACTAAGGAGGAGAAATAGGATGTTCTTCCAAGAAGAAGGGGTGGCTGTGGCCACTGCGCTTTACTCCAAGCAATTTATCTCCATTGCTCAGCCGTGGATGATTTTCCTCATGCATCTCACACATTCAGCATCACCTTAGTGATACTTTCAAAGCCTGTCCTGCACGCTCATTTGTATTCCATTTCCTTCCGAGGTAAAATGTTAGGCATTTCATGCTATTCAAACAAAGTCAAAACAAAGCCTCCAAATAAGCACTTCTGAAACGTACCTAGTCATCTAAGTAATTAGACATTTTCCTAGTTCCAAATGTACTGAAAACCTATTGTCAGCTCCCAATGAATGTGCCAGCAGTTATCCCAACTAAGAGCTCTCTCCTAAATGTTAGCATACCCACAGAATAGAAGGTTAAGATACATTACATGGAAATTAACATCTCTCCCTACCTGAATTAATCAGTGTTTCTAATTACATAGCATCACCTGATCACAATTATTACTCTAGCAAGTTGGTCATCTTTCTCTGGTGATATGTTCACAGTTGCCATTGTTCAAGCCAGGTCAGAACATGCTCTTACTGGCCAAGAGAAGTCCCCATTCCCAGTGTAGGGATGCATCCTTCACACCAAGGGGCAAAGTGTTTCACTTCTGAGTGAATTTGTGGCAAATGCTCATGGGAAAGAGTCAGCTGTGGACTTCACACAGGTCACAAGCCCCTCAACATTTTGCTAGCAGAGGGAACTACCATGTAGGGGTGCAAACCTGCAGATAGCTGGAGTGGCTCCATGCCCCAGCAGTCCTCACCGTGTCCCTCCTGGTCCCACATCTGTGGTGCTGTCACCTCTACATGCTCACAGAGCCCTCTGCAACTCATTAGCCTACAGGAAGCAGACAGCCAGATAGGTCAGTGGAAGAAGATGGGAGCTGGCAGAGAGAGAGGAGCACACAGCCTGGGGCATGAGCAAACTGTTAGAATCCACTCAGCTGCCGTGAATCCAAAATCTCGCCCCCAGCAGTTTCCATTGCCCCTGGGGATGTCCGTAGCAGGGCTGGTGCGAATGTCCGAGTGCTGCACAGCCATGCTACAGCACTGAGCAGTCACATCCCTGCACCCCCAACCTCCTGTGAGTCCAGGGGATGTGCGTGGGTTCCCCTCACATTTCCTCACCCAGCAGGCAAGTTACAGAGGTGAGCCAGCATAAGAAATGCTCAGGCAGCACCCAGTCAACAACCTCAGATCTCCAGCACCGTCTCTTCACCACAGGATTCTTCCTTCATATCCCCCAGGTCACACCTGCTGCACACCCAGTTTGGGCTCAGTCGGCTGAACTTCACTTTACACTTTAAAGCTTAGCAGCAACTTTTACAAGTTTGTGACAATTAAGGCAGTAGCCTGAAACAAAACCTACTCCAAATGGGAATACTGGATATTACTGCCTTCTCTTGCTCCAGCAGACCCTTCCAACAAAACTTTCCCCCCAAGACTACTCTTCCTCTGGACAACCTCCCCATGGTGCCATCTCCTCACGAGGCTCCTTCAAGGTGGGACAGTACTGCACCCGGCCATTCAGATCCACAGATTCATCAAAAGACTGGAAAGTAAAAAAACCAACACCAAGATCCACAGAACAGTTCTTACTTCCACTTTCTCAGTGTGAGGGAAATGAAAGAAAAAGGTGTTGATTCTCATGTTGCCATGCGGCAAGAAGATCACTCTCAGTGTTTACAGGTGGTAGGGAGAACTTTATGTAACGTAACCTTCCCCAAAGAAAAGTCTTTCAGAGCACAGAAGAAAGAAACAGCAGGAGAAGGTAGGCATCTCTCCCTTCTGGTATGCAGTGGATACGCCCAGATAGTGAGACATTTTGAGTCACATTTCTGGGATGACTAAAAGAAACTAGTTGCATTTCAGAAGCACTATGGCCAAACCTCCCAGGGGCTACATGTGCTGAAGAAAAAATCAGAAAATCATTTCTGCAGATGGCAGAAGAGTAAGAGAAGCCAGAACAAATGCAAAACACCACCTCACCTCACATTTCACACTAAGCGCACAACTGCAGAACAACACCATGACTCTTCACTATTATTCTTCCTTAAGTTTAGACACAGCCTTGTCACACAAAGAAACTCCATGGATGCACCAAGGCAGCCTTCCAGATTCTGCTGACACCCCACCCAAGCTGAACGGACTTTCAGTAAATCACCCACCAGTGTGTTGAAGAGCAGTGCTTTCGAGATCTCCCTCCCACAGACCAGCTCTCAGCCATCATCTGGGAAGCACACACACATCCACGCGAGGCCCTCCACCTCAACACCCACCCACACAACTCAGAGTAATGCAGGCACAGACCACTCCAGCCAATGCTTCCACCCAGCCCCTCCTGCTCCAGCTTAATGTAGGAGAAACACCTTAGAAATGTGGTAAGATTTATTGAACCCAAAAGAAAAGGGAAGGAAGGAACATTCCCTCCCCAGACACATGCTCCTCTTCATGAATCTTCTGACTCTGTGCCAAGTTCAAACCTCTTCTCTGATTGGAAAGCCTGTCCTGCCAACAGAAACCCAGAAGGAAACTGGCGGAAATCTCAGAAGAGACCAAGGCAGTTCCACAGTGTTTGACCACACACCAAGGCCCACTCTCCTCCACATCCATCTCTCACATCCCAACAGACATTTGCTGGGACAACAAGCTCATTTGGGATATGGTTTCCCACACAGAAGTTTTCATTCCAGTATCTCTCACTTTAAGATAAAAAATCTTAAGTGTCATTATGCCATAGTAAAAATCATTACAATATGAACTTTAAAGGCAGAGGCATAACTTAAAGGTTTTCAAACTCTTGCTTTCTCTGACAGAAAGGCCTGTTGCAAAGCCTATACTGAAACACAAAGCACAACGATAAATGATTAGAAACAGCAGCATTGACTGCTGCAGAATTTGGTGTTTGCCCAGCACACACCTCACCATGCCCTAGGACCAACATCACCACAGAACCAGCAACCTCAGCTGCTCCTGACCTCACTTTGGGTTAACAAAACCCACTTGGCACCCACAGTAACGACTGCAGACCTGCCACACGCTGCAGCCTATATGCAGTCCTTGCACATGTGCCCAGCCCTTGGGGGGCACTCCACGCCCAGCAGAAAACTCCACATCTGTGGAAAGACAGGCTCATTTGGTTGGCAGCAGCAGATGCAGCAGCTGGATGTCAGCTTATCCCCCGGGTTCCAGGGAAAAAGGGCACCCAGGAACAGCAAGCAAAGGTGATGGCAACAACAGGGCTGAGAGCAGAGGGACCCACCGCTATGCATACACTCCCTCAAACAAAAGCTTTGTTCCTAAAAGGTCCCAAATGCCCGAGTTCTTCCCTCAGTGCCTCAGGGCAGGCAATCTGAGCACTTTCATCATCCCTTCCTTCACAGCTTGCTTCAGCAACTCCAGACTTTCCCCCTCAAACCTCAGTTCTGCCCCACCTGCCCAGATATCCAAGTGTGCTTTACATTCCCCAGATTCCTCCAGGTACCTCAACCAGCTGCCACCAATCTGCTGCCCACCACAATTCCAGCACCCAGGACCCACCCTAATGGCCATTCTTTGCACCCCACCCCCTACCACATCAAGGCAGGGTCAGTGTCCTTACACTGCATTTTCTGGTCATCTACAGATTTGCAAACAAGCAGGCTATGTTGTGAGCTCGTTTGCAGATCTGCAAGTATCAGCATAAATGATAATGCAGAACGAAAAGTCCTTGACAGTGTCGGACATCTGGGCTTTTATTTGTTTAACAGCCACTGTTACAAGGTTGGCTGAGATGGAAACCCAGCTGCCTTCCTATAGTAAAGGGTGTAATGGAGAGAATTGTTTTCAGAGATGCCTCCACATCCTCTGCATAGCAGGGACAACGCCAATCGCACTGGATTGCAAAGGGACCTTAAAGATAATTTAAGTCCAACCCCCTGCCAGGAGCAGGGACACTTTCTTGTCTACTGCAAAAATGAAAAAGCACCAACTGCTTCTCCAGCTATTCCCATCCAGGCAACAACTTCCACAGCAAAGGGACTCCTTGAAAGGGAACTGAAGGGGCACATTCCCACGGCTGCCAGTCCCTTCCCAAGATCTCCCGTTGCAGAAAAGAAAGGCTGAATGAGACACAAGCTGAGAAAGTTGCTGCCTGAGGCGCTGCTAGCACAGATAAACTGCTATAAACCGAGATTACCTGCAATTGCAGGACTCAGGTTTGCTTTTACCCCTCTATCTTCCTGCCCACGATGTCGTACCACTACGACTGTGGGCAATGTTTATGCCGAGGTTGTTACTCGTTCCTGCAATACAGGGGCATGGCCACCGAGTCCAACCTGCTGTCTGGATGGCGCAGAAGACTGAGGGATTTGGGGGGTTTGTAAAGCTTGCAGAGCTTTACGTTCCTGCCAGGTCAGCCTGATGACACTGTTCCCTTTCTGCTCGCTGTGTCCTCGTTTAAAACACAACAAAACAAAACAACAAAAAAATAAAGAGAAGCGCTTCAAAGATTTATCTCCGGCACGTTTAAATCCTCATACGCATTCTGCTTCGAGCCAGGCTTGAAGAGCGCAAAATTTATAAAAACTAAGAGGAATGCCTCTCATGCGGGCTAAAACCAGCGCAGGCAGAGACCGCGGCCGCGTGTTTACACACACCAGAGGCGGGGAGACAGTCGAGACGGGGAGCGGGGGAAAAACCAGCACTGGAGAAAGCGATACCCACCCCGCGCCCATCCCTGCGGGGCATTTCCCAGGGAAAGGCGCCGTTAACAGGGCACCCCCGGGGGATGGCGGGGCTCGGGGAGAGCCCAAATCCCTGCCACCAGCACACATCCCACGCTAGGGGTTCGGGGGGCGACAGTCACTGTGAAGGTGACCCTCTCACACACCTGATACAGACGGCAGCAGCCCCCCACCTTCTTTAGGGTCGAGGGTGGCTGCACCTCCACCCATCCCAAAACCCATTGAAGGGACGGGAGGAGCCGTGCCCGTCACTGCGGTAGCGGTGAGGCGTGGGAAGGGACCCCGAAATTGCGGGAAGGACCGCACAGGTGATGGGAAACGGGGCTGAGGAAGCAGCCGCGAAGCCCCGGGAAGAAAGGGGGTGGGGTCCGCGCCCTCGCCGCGCTCATTACCTGGGGACGCAGCTGGGGCTGGAGCCGTCTATCTCCCAGGTGGCGAAGAGGTTCATAGGCACGGGCCGCCCCAGGGCCCCGGTGCCGCCGGGGAAGCTGAGGCGGCTCCGCTCCGCCGCCGCCGCCATGGCTGTGCCCGCCGGCCTGGCGTGCGCCCACC